>NPHW01004212.1:31856-44657 GCA_002240705.1 Elaphomyces granulatus
CCCTTGAGCCAATATATCCGTCTCACCCCATCACTATCGGCCCATTTCCTGATTTGTGCAAGCACGTCATGGCGAGTGTCTGGAAGACAGAGAGGTACGTGTTGTTTGCTCGCAGCATTGAAGGCTGCATCTGGTAGACTGTCGAGGTCTGGTAGAGCGTTGAGCGGATCCCGGTCTAGGGAAGTTAGCATAGATCAACAAAGGAAGCCAGTTCGGTAATGATTTAGATGGTTTAGAATAGCTTCGGTGGTGACTCACGATTTATGTGGACGTTTCCAGTGACGGTGCCCTGAAATAAGAAACCGCCATCGGCTACTTCAGCGTCGCCGAAACGCTGCTCGATGGTACTTGGCCTCGCTGAAGGTTGCATTCCGTTAGTTTGACTAACAAATTGAAAGGAAGCGATTATGAGCCCAGGCTCTTGTTCTATTTCGTACTGAAATTGGAAAGTTGCAAATGGTCTGTAAATCCTCGCAGATTACTACGCTATCACGACAAGGCTGAAACTGATTCTCAGTAGCGTATGCAGCATGCACGTGCGCTAATGAAAAATATGCATTGTGAGGAGCCTGAAGATGACAGACCTACTAACACTGTGTACAGACAGCCTTCCAGCCAAGGCATATCGCCAAACATCATGGATCCACTAAGCTTGACTGCTAGCCGTTGCGACCGTCACGCGACACTCACGACGCAAAGCAGAGGATCTCATCGACGGATTGGTGGGGGCGCCACAGGCCATTGCCAACTCGAAAACGCTATAGACCGTGGAGTCGGGCCTGGACGCTTCTAATCTTGCCATCTTGCCGTCTATCCTTCTCTCTTGTGCAGCATATGACAGTGGATAGCCTACGAATAGCTTCGTTTGAGCGTCCTTATAAAGGGTGAGAGACCAGTAGTGGGAGAAGAGTCTAGACTCATGTTCTGGGAGTCTTGGAAGTAACTCACATAGCCTGAGGGTCGAGTCGCAGCGCCATGTATTGAAATATTCTTAATATTTCTCACTACAGTGGATGACCAAGGATCTTGCGAAGTTCGTTCCAGAACGCAGAGAAGAATTGAACGTCGTCTGCTACTAGTATGGCCTTATGACGGCAAACACGATCTGGTAAGATGGTCGCCACGTCTTTGGCGGTGACAGCTTTATGTAAGGGATCGAAATCGAGCGTGTAGTTAGACGATCGATGTTTCCTAGCCGACCGAGTTTGTCCTTAAGAAAAACTTTCGAAATCCATAGCGACATGCTGCACTGTTGCCAGTTACATAGTAGAAGCTCAATACTTGCAGTTGTCGCGGGTGCATGATGCATCGCTTTATTGCAGCCCAGTAGTACATGTATGTACTCAATATAGTTTAGACAAAATATAACCCCATGTCTGAAGAACACATGTGCAGTTTCCAGCAGAAAGAGTTTCATCTTTGAAGTCATCTTGATCTTTTAGTATGCGAAGAGCGCAACCAATCTTCCTTCATAGATCGGCAACCGGAGCTTCGTACTATTCCATAGAAAGCACGCTCTTCGCAGTTGGATTTCGCTTTCTTTTCTTGGCTTTCTCAAGCGTTCGGGCATGAAGAACACCGGTGACCGTGCGTATCAGACGCGTAGACCGGTGATTCGAAAACAATTTATCTCACGGTCTTATAAAATAAGTCATTTATTAAGGCACCTTACTCTATATTCAATAGCTTTTAGTCATATGCATTAATCTATTTTGGGCTATGGTTGGTTTATTAATACATCACCTCAATTCAGATCACCTTCCTCTTCATATAATTGTTATAAGTTGATATGGTCATCCTCGATTTCTTCCGATTGAGCAACCAAAACATTTCGCAACCTCGAACCGAACGTGTTATAATGACCGATCATGCCGGCTTTTGCTTCTCATCGCGCCTGGCTATCAATATCCTGACTCGCTTGATGAACACCAGTTGCAGGAGTCTCTCAGGCAGCCACTCAAAAACAAATCCTTGAAGCCGATGTCGCCAGTATGTCCACAACTGCGATCTGCCACATCCAACTCTCTCCAATGCACTCCTGGCCATGGTCCTAGACGATGGGATGAAGAAGCCTTCATCGACGTGTGCATTTCCTGGACTCTTCACACTTCCAACTATCACGCCTATCACCTCTACTTGATGGCCCCCTGCTCTCATCTCCGCATTCAAGGCTGTGCTAAATGTCCCAACGAAGCCTTTGGTAGCACCGTAGACACTAAGCCATGGTAATCCGTGCGCTGCCGCAGACGACATGTTCAGGATTACACTTGGCGCATTCTTTTGCAGGATAGGAAGAAGTTCCCGTGTCAATTGTGCTGGGAAAAGCGCATTGACGCTAACCAGGTCTTGCACCTGCTGATGGGTCATGTCTTGCAGCTTGATATACTCGGTGGCTATCACGCCTATTGCCCCCCCGACGTTGTTGACGAGAACCGTAAGATTAGCATTGCCGACCTCGCGAACAATCTCGCTCATTTCTTCCGTGGGTTTGCCGGCATCAAATACGATGACTTTAGTCTTAGATGTCGGCCACTGTGCTTTGAGCTGTTCCTGTACTCGTAACAGTTTCTGGTGATTGCGGCCATGGAGAAAGACATTGAAGCCACGGTCGCACAGCTCTTGAGCAAATCCTAGACCGATTCCATCACTTGCGCCCGTAACAAGTGCCCATGATTCTTTGCCTAGAGGGTTGCACTGGTGAAGTGAAGAAGGACGAAGATAACAGTGGAGATGTCTCACAACTTTCACAAGGAAGATCAAACACGTCACAGCACCAACGGAAGATAAAATGTAGATTGCATCCATGTTTCTTTCAGTCTGATTCTAGTCAGCTTCCTTTCTCTAGTAGTGTGAACTTCGCAGCAGAAGACTGTAAGGCTAGAAAACGGAAGTTGACATTCAACATAGGAGACGTTGCCGTGGGCAAAACGGTAGAGCATTACTCCGTACTAACTTACAATGTGGCAGCAACGTTTTGATGACAATGATATGATCTATAGGTTGTGTATCAATGAATGATGTATGCGCTACTATTACAGATCAGATTGATAGTTCTCATGCATATGTAAGTACACACATCCTTGAAACGTTCTTGGAGTCTGAGCCTGAGGAATGAAGGAACTTTTATAATAGCCAAGATTTCTTCAGCAAAGCCTAGATAGCCCGCCAGCCGCTGGATCCTTCGCAATCGATAAAAGCTGTAATAAGCCAAGGATGATAAAAGCTAATAAACTGTAGTTAATTGTATGTACCACACTGATGAGACACAAGTTGACAACACACTAACCTTAAAATTATCTTCTAACTAATAATGTAATTCGGAGGCCGCCTTTATGATCGACTTTATGTAGTTATATGATACAACAAGAGCAACAAGAGGGCGTCGGGCGTGGAAAAAGAAGTCCCGAATAAGAGGCATTTGGCTCGGTATACTACCCGCTGTAACCCGGCAGTTGAGAATATCATAAGTACCTACATACATAGGGACCCGCGATTTATTAGATTGGGGCATAGAGACTGAGTATAGGGATTTACACACTAGACTAGGGATTAACGATAACCCGGATTTTACTACTATGTTTAAAAGTAAACAACCAATAAACACCAATCTTACAAGTACGAGGTGGCCTCCGAATTCATAGGTGGGGCCCCTACCCCTACCAATTCTCTGACCTCGCACTTGTAAGATTGAATAAACACGTTCTTTTTGATCACTTCCTACCTGATTTCGACCTTTTTTTTAACTCGCTCTACTTGAAAAATGACGACTACATGGAAAAAATGCGTCAGGAAGGACGCAAACCCCTCCAGGAAGTCCGAAGCTCCGAACAGCATACAGACCAGCAAAAGAAGGCGTTCCGCGCACACGCAAGGAAATACCCTCAGCTCAAACAACACGAATTACGATCCTGGTTCTCTCAGGAATACCGCATACAGGTCAGCCAGGGGATGATTTCAGACTGGCTGTCCCAGAAGTATGCACATCTTGACGAGGCGGTCTTTCGTGCTCAAGACGTGGCCTCCTTCAAATCTGCTCAATGGCCTGAACTCGAGCGTGCCCTTTTTGAATTTCAGCTAAAAATGGAGCGAGCAAGCCTACCTATTACCGGAGATCTCCTCAAGCAGACCGCACAAAAGCTCTGGCCTTTGTTGCCAGAGTATCAAGGGAAGCCTTGTCCCCAAGTTTTCAAACGGCTTCCTTGACGGCTTCAAGATGAGGCACCACATTAAGAGGCGCAAGCGGCATGGAGAGGTGAATTCCACGCCTATTCAAGAGGCGGAACCACGGATGCAGGAGATTCGAGAGGTCTCGAAGGAGTATGCACTACGAGATCAATTCAATATGGATGAAACAGGCCTGTTTTGGAAGCTTGTACCGGATTCTGGCCTTGCAACCGAGCAAACGCCTGGTAAGAAGCTTGAGAAGTCCAGAATCACACTCGCATTCTGCTGTAATGCTGACGGGTCACGCCTCCTTGGCCCGGAATCCACGCTGTTTCGGCAAAGACAACCAAGCATTACGCGGCAGACCACTTCAATGGAGGGCTAATTCGAAGGCCTGGATGGATACCACGATTATGCTTGAATGGCTTAAATGGTTTGACCGGCAAATGACTCGGCGAACCCTCCTCCTGCTTGACGGCTTCTCTGCTCACGAATGCGCAGTAAAAACTGTCCTTGAAGCCGAGGATCCTCCTTTCGCCCTAACTTGGACCCGCGTCGAATTCCTACCTCACACTTTCAACCGTTGGACCAGGGTATAATCAGGACTTTCAAGGCATATTACAAGAGGAGTTGGCTTCAATTCAATTGATTAATTGTGTGGAGAAAAAGAAGGATCCTATAAATGGTTGTGAGGTGGCTGCTAGCCGCCTGGCAGGAGGTTGCCCCGACAACAGTTGAAAATTGTTGGACCAAAAGCACCTGTTTGAGACAAAAACATACGGTTGCTACGGCACCGAGGGACTGGGATCGTGAGCAGCACATTCTAGACGAAGCGACACAGTTGCTAGAACAACTCGAGTAGAGCAAGGCTATGAGTATCGAGCACGTGCTCAATCCGGAGGGGGAAGGCGTGGAGGACTCCCAGGGTGAGGTTCTGGAGCAGGTTATTGACCTCTACTGCCAGGCCGTGGAGCCAGAGCCTGAGATTGCACGTCCGGAGGTCAATATTAGCGAAATGGAAGTCATGGGGATGCTCGAGAGGCTTCAATTGTATGAAGAACGGCAGGAGGATCATAATCCCAGGATCATGATGAAGCTTTCGAAGTATGAGAGGCAAGTACGCCTGCGAATGGCTTAAAAGAGGCAGAAGCAGTCTACTTTAGAGGCATTTTGGCAGAAGGCGTAAATAGGAAAGTGTGTTGGCTATTTGTAAATATTATTAATATTATTAAACTTAACAAAAGAAATCCCCAACACTGGCAGAACCCGCTCTTCGTGGAACTTTAGGTAGGTAGGAATATATTTATATATTTATTATATTTCAACACCGGCAACCATCAAACACCGAATAGCGAAAAGGCTTTCGAAAGAACAGATCATATCACCTGCAACCACTCAATCAAATGAAATAAATTGTTAACTATAAGCTCTAAAATATCCAGACGTACCAGACAATAAAATATGGATTACATATCTCACACTCACAGGAAGTGTAGCTACTCGCCAGATCTCAAAAATGGCCCGAATCCTTCAAGTTATGAGACATAGGTAGGTGCTACGAGTACGTGTTAATTTATTTAGTGGTTTGGGACCGTTTGGCAGCCTTTTCTATGCGATTTGGTAACATTTTTGCAGAAAAAACCTTCACTTTCGGGGTTGCTCTTTAAATGAAAATTCTGACCAAATTACCTCAACCTTGGACATAAAACCTAGGACTAACGATATATTTTGCCGTGACCGATCGTATCGTTATATCCAGGTTATACTGTACCGTGTATTGTAAGACTTGTGTTTAACCCTAACTTTTATCAATTGATCCATATAGAGTGAATGTAAGAGCCCCCTCCTTCTAAAACTATGGCATTGGAAACTCGTGAAGATATACCCCAAGGGCCAAGGGACATTTAGCGTTATATAGCCACAGTAATTTGCACATACAGCTCAATTTATTATTAGTTCAACTACGGCGTGATATAAGAAGCCGGTGGGGGCCCTTCGGTTCCGAAGGACCACCGACTCGCCTTGGGTAAGGAATCCGGGAATGGGTAATGTAGGTTCTAGTCTTCCACAGAACAGGGGTCGGCCGCTGGGGATATTGGCCCTGAAATTTCATATCTCCGTCGTGTATAGTAGCATGTCGAGTATTGAATGTTGACGCTGAAAGTCTACATGAAGCAGAGGGAGAAGGAAGAGAATACATATAGACCAGGTAAAGTCTAGCTTATGATCTTATCCCAATGTTCAGCGTCGATATGTAGTCGACATTTGAGCGCACAGTGAAGGGATTGGAAAGGTGAGAAAACTTGGCGTAAGAATCCTATATATTTCATAGTAAAACTGTATTTAAATTAATCTAGAGTGAATGGGGGTATATGGGGAGCTCTCTCTCCTGTTCTGTGAACTAAGCAAGCAGTTGCAGAGTCCAATTCCAAAGTGCACGGTAGATGAATGTACACGGGGACGAAGTGGTATTATCATAAGGGATGTGAGCCCTCTTACCTTTGGCTGGGAGTATGTGAAGGGGTGAACTAAGTGCTATTCGCTAACTTAGCAGGACCTAATATACATGAAGGATTCGATGAGAAAGAGAAAATAAATAATGTAAGTGGGCTCTAACTTATGTGCGGAGAGAAAGCTCTAGCCCTAGAGGGACTGCGGAGTCCCGAAACATAAATAGAGGTCTAACCTCTCACAGAGTAATCTTCATTCCCAGTAAGGTGCCCAATTCCAAATATCACATAGCTCCTACCGCTTTCAAGGAGGTCGCCCCAGAAAACGACGTAAAAGCAACGGCATGAAGAAATTTCTGAGTCTCCATCCTCAAACTCGACGAGAGCATTCTTGTAACTCGAAAATGCCCTCGATCTGGGCAATAGGACCGATAACAGTAAACCAAGTCGCCATGGTGGTTGAGGGTTAAGAAGCAAGGTTCCGTACGTGGAGATACATATAATCGTAGTAAAAGCCGTAGCGGAATCCCGGAGCCTAGAGTATATGACAGCTAAAAAAGCACTATCTTATCTCATTCCTATGCAATGGCAGATTGCTAGGCAGTATGGTTTATTGCACAATGAAGGAATGAAAACAGTAATTACATGCATGAGCTCCCAAGCTCGACTCTCGAGCTCAACGGCCTTGCGTATGGTATATACATTGAGTCGATCAGATGAGCCCCCTCGAAAAGGAAATTTCGTCACAAAGTCGTGCAGAGCGGAGTAAGCTAGTCGTCGGGAGATTAGCGGAGATTAGCGGCCCTAACCGGGCTTACATGTATGTTTAATGGTCGGGTGCGGAGATCAGGAGCCGGCGAAGGGGCGACCCTGCTTTAAGCGACATGCGGGACACTTTTATCGGCAAGTGGGGTTAGATATTCACTAGTGAATGCCATTAGCCGGTTGCAAAAGGGTTTGCATTCCTTGGCGGCCTTATGTACAGTACATTACTACTAGACATACTAATATTAATAATAAGAAGAATATAACACCACTACCTAGGTACTTTTACATGTTGATATATGCCTCCCTTTTCAAATTCAAGCTGTACTTTTAATTGTCTATTGTCATGACTCCTTTGCCCAGAGGCTCCTACCGCAAATCACACCGGTACCTCCGCCAAAATGGCCCAGTGTGTACGGTTTCTCCAGCTCGAGTGGCGACGAGAAAACGGGGCGGTTATGGACCGTACGGTGAACGCATCCAATATGCCGCCAATACCACTCGGGATGATACCTATGCAGTTCTAGCGGCGACCACACTTTGAATGGCTAGCTACCCTGTTCAGTCTTAAAGAAGGATTATTATAACAAGGATCAGTTTCATCAGTTTATCACCGAATTTCTGATTCCCTGCCTCAAAGAGGCGTGTGGCGACGCCGGGAAGGTTATCATGGACAATGTTCAAATCAATTGCGATGAAGCCGTCCGCAATGCTCTTGAAAGGGCGGGCTATATTGTCCAGTATTTGCCGCCTTCTTCACCAGATTTCAACCCCATTGAGCTGTCCTTTGGTGTCTTAAAAGTATGTATATCTCGTCTTGTATTAGGCTGCGTTAACATTGCAGGATACGGGCGTGCATCAAGCGGCACTTTGTATATTTTCGCGACTTGTCTCCAAATTTCGAAGCCTTTCTACCGATGGTAATCGTTCACAGTCGTTGCGATAGATTTGCACGCGCTCACTATCGACATTCTGCCCACGGCGTGTATCTAGAGCAGGAGCAATGGGAGCGAGTGCGTGGCCAGATTTAGGCATTTGAGCAAGGGCAGGACTTGATATGGGACGTGGTGGACGATGGGCCAGAGTGTACCCTTCAATTTAGCTCAATTTAGTTAATCCAAAAATGAAGAAGAAACGCCCAAAGAAGGAATAGAAGGCATATAAGACGCCTCGCGGCGATGGCGCTTGCGTGGAGAAAGGCCATCTTCCGACTCATCCTCAGTATGCGCTTCAAAGGCGAGGGGACTGCCGCTCAACGACGGCGGCTCCGGCACAATCATTCTCACGCGCTGAGACCTAGGCCTGGAAGGAGGGGCTGGTGTGTGATGTCCCCGATACCATCTTCAAGATGGTTTCGGTGGCTTCATATGCCTTACGCTTCTCCGCGATATCCACTTGACGGGCTGTACGCAGGTTCTTCTGCCCCTTCTTCGCGGTCGTCTTTGCTTGCTTTCCGGTTGCTTTGGAGGCGGCCAGCGATGCCGAGCCTCTCGTCCTTGGCACTTTTATATCTATGAAATCTAGCCCCTGCTTAGCTTCGCGAATGGTCTCCGAAGCTGCGGCGCGCACGCGTAAATCCAGCGCTGCGTTCCTCGCTGACGCCGGTGCGAATTGAGATGAATAGTCACTCAATTCGTGTTAGTATATATAAATTATGCATGAAATACACATACTATAATGTATATGCAAAATAAGGCCAACTGGACGTATATTGGCATGTAACAAGACTATCACAGTTATATGCTTCACGAATATGTCGTGCCAAGGCCGCCAAGGAATGCAAACCCTTTTGCAACCGGCTAATTATACATATGCGAAGCGCCTGCATGCAGTAAATAATAATAAGGTTAGCAACGGGCGACAGACAAGCTTGGGGAGAACGCAGACTGTCCTGCAGGGCGTCGACGACCAACATCCCGCTCAGCTGAGAGATCGAAATAATTTTTGAGATCACCATCATCGGGAGGCTAGCGCCGTCAGTGGGTTTGACTTTGACAAGCGGTGGGATGGCCAGAGATATGGCAAGTTACACAACCGGCTTCCACATGCCAGCTTTCCGGATATACTTGCTCTGGTGAGCGTCAGCGCACCCTTCGGGATCCAGCCGAGCGAAGATATTCTTCTCGGTGATGATCCGCGCGGCCCTTGCCAAGTTGCAATCCGAGCAGGGCCGAAGCTCGCTCGAGAATAAGACCTAGCCGTCTTGCGACAGGGGTTGAGCGATATGGAATATCCAGGAGCGACAGAAGACAGACTATCAACATAACTATTAGCATAAACACCACACATTTTTAGAATGTTCGATATGTGCCAACGATGATGGAAGGGACGATTTATACAACATGGTTGGACTGAGCTTTTGAACAGATAATTGAATGCGACGAACAGCAGCTGGTACCGGAGGCCGCTTAAACTGGATTTACGACCCATAATGACGAGCCAGAGTTAGACGTTGGTGGGTCTTTCCTAGAATGAGTATAGTATATACATATGGCCCCCGAAAACGCCTATAAGAAAGGTTGCCTTGATCAAGGTAATTATTCTCCGTACATACTACACAGCACAGCTACTGGAATTTCTGATTTGACCCTGGTTTAGCTACATATAACCCCGCTTGGATTTAGAGAAAACACACGGAGACGGTCCCCAAAAGCAGGTTATAATTGCAACCAGCCCAATTTTTAATAATAATAAGACAGATACTCATCAATCTTATCAATACGAGCGTTCAAGAGGGGCTCCGCGAATCCGGAGACCATCGTTAGGACATATCTCAACGATAAGTATTATATTACTGATCCTGCCCAGCCGATTTCCATTCAGAGATATGGCTGGCATTCAAGGACTGTTTGTCAGCAGGTACATTCTCTACCAATCCATGATGTACGCTCCCCTGGTTAGACACCGTTAGTAAAGCTAGATGAACCATCGTCGGTTTGGCTCTCATATTGGAGAAAGGACAAGTGAAGATGGCCCATGACGAGATCATCCATCAAGCGACGGAGTTGACTCCGGAGGAAAAAGTTACCGAACGCAAACTACTCCGGTGTCTTGACATGTCGATTATGCCTTTGATCCTCTTAGTATACGTGATGAACTTTATTGACCGGTGAGAATGAAGCCAATCGATTTCTTTTCGTCTTATATCTCTCCCCTTCCAGCTGCTTTCCGTTTCCTACTCAGAGCCCTCGATCAGAGTCTCTTGTCTCCTTCTTTTCGCATCTCGTTTCAAGGAACTACGTGCTAATCGCCAGCAGGAATAACTACTCTGCGGCGCGTTTGCAGGGCCTAGAGCGAGACCTTCGCCTGACTGGGACAGAGTATGGAACGGGGCTGTCGATTCTGTTTGTCGGCTATATCCTTGGTCAGGTACCGTCGAATCTGTTATTGAACTACATTGGCCGGCCGTCGTTATACATGGGATTTTTCACCATTGCCTGGGGCTTGGTTTCAGCACTAACCAGTCAGGTCCGAGGATACGGAGAGCTCGTGGCTTGCCGCTTTATTCTCGGCCTCGTTGAGGCTCCATTTTTCGCAGGAATGCTGTTCTACCTGTCAAAATGGTATACTAAGAGAGAGTTGGGATTGCGAATGAGCATCTTCTACTCAGGCTCGCTGCTTAGCGGCGCTTTTGGTAACCTCATCGGCGCCGGTATCCTTTCGGGTCTATCGGGTAAACTCGGAATGTCAGCTTGGCAATGGCTATATATTGTTTGCGGGGCTGTTACATGCTTGATTGGACTAGTTATTGTCTTTGTCCTGCCTGACTTCCCGGAAAACTGGCGTTTGCTGACCCCTGAGACAAAAGACGTCGCCAACCGTCGCCTCGCTATCGACGCTGCTGAGGTTGATATTGATGATGGAGACTCCAGGAGCCAGATCCGCGGCTTAGAGTTGGCCTTTACGGATATGCGGACCTACATTCTTGCCATCACATACATGTGCCTCGTTGGAACTGCTGGATTTCAAAACTTTTTCCCGACATTGGCAGTCACGCTTGGTTTTAACAATATCATTTCTCTCCTACTGGTTGCTCCACCATACATATTCATGGTTATCTACAGCATGACGCATAACATGCTATCTGACCGTATTGGGAATCGGTTCTGGTTCTTGATTTACCCTATGCCCATCACAATCATTGGATTTACCATCTTCATGACCACCAACAGCTTCATTCCACGTTACTTTTCGCTATTCCTCATGACTTTCGTCTTCGCTATGCAAGGAACTTTATTCTCATGGGTTGCTAGCTCCATCCCCCGACCGCCAGCTAAACGTGCCACAGCCTATGCCTTTATGAATTCCCTTGGTAATTCTGCAGGTATTTGGACGCCATACACGTACCGCGAACAGGACAAGCCATACTATCGCCCCGCACTAGGCATATGCATTGGATTGCAGATTCTTGCCTCGTTCATGGCGACCTTATTGTATATTAACCTCCGCAGCAGCAACAGGCGACTCGAGCGCCTGGAAAACGAGGATGCTGTCTTTTCCGAAAGGGATTTACAGCGGTTGCGGAAGACAGCGGAGGCAGAGGGCATTGATATAGAGGTCGCGCGCCGCCGACAGAGAGGTTTCCGGTTCTTGTTGTAATTCGACAACTAGCACTACTTCCACTACCTGTGGATAGCTAGAACCTGGGCGTAACTCCGCGTTTACGTCCCACTCTGCTCTATTTGACTATTGGATAATTTCCTGGAAAATCCTATCATCGTAGCCTAGGCTTTTTTTTTGAAGCTCGTCTTTTTTTCAAGACGTACTCTACGAAGTATCCCTTTCTTTGTCTCTTTGCCACATTTGGTCTCGTAATTTAGATATCCTAGCCAAGAAAGTGGCATACAGATTGGTTTAATTAGGGTTATCAACCGACTGTCTTGGACGATAGTATACATTACCGACTGATGAGATTGAGGACGGCCTAGAGCTCCTGCCGTTTTACTTGTCCATAAAGTTCGTTACTCTAATATATGGATTGATATTTTCAAAAGAAGTATTTTAGTGCATCATGTTTGGATGACTATTCAGACTACTCTACTACATTCCACCCTTGAATTGGTCTACTTCTTCAATTGGCCTAGACGCCGTCGTCGCTCTGCTTGCTTTTTCAGGTAATCTCGACAGGTTCTAAAGGTATTATACTTTTCATTCTCCAAATCCGAAGTTGTGAAGCGAGTTGTACATAGTCTATTCGATTTTTGTTGCGTGGGCTTTGCGCCCGCTCTGCAGGTGTTGGAGCTTCAGGCCCTGAATCATATTCATCATTAGCTATGTCTTTTTGGTGGCATTTTTGTATGATAATACATCAGCGATAATGGATATTGGCTTCGCTGTAGTAGGGTATGGAGTTAAGAAAGTACATAGTAGGGGTCCTCATGGATACGCAGATATGAATATATCCATGGATATATTCATGAAT
>NPHW01004213.1:0-21484 GCA_002240705.1 Elaphomyces granulatus
ATATCAGCACCTGAGGCAACTATAAAAAATCTACGGTGACCTGCAGAACTAATCCGTTCCCGGGAGACATGCAATCTCGCATGCTCTCGTCTCCTCGGGTGGAATCCACGTCGCGCCCCGCCGCCGAGCGACGATTTATTTAAGATTGGGAGACATGTAGAAATGAGGCTGAGCCTAAGCCTTGTAAGTGCTTCAACGCATCTTGTATTCATGGCCAATATCCAGGAAGGTGGCGTTTTGCCAACAAAGCAAGCACATTCGCGTACATGGGATTCGGAAACCCCACACGGGATCTTTCACAACATTTCCTTCATTTTTTTCCTGTTACATCAGAACAGGTTACAGACGTCGTCCCCTTGAGAGTGAGACATCATCAGAATAGAGAACAATCAAGACTCTTTTTACTCGCACGTCTGACAACTACATTTAATTTATATTAAATACATTCCCCATTCTGTACTCTCGGACTTTTCGGATGCAAAGCCAGTTTCAGAAGGTTGGTGAACCGTGATTTTAAAGACGATGTTACTATGGACACATTCTCATTTTGTTGATCAAAGCTGAATATCATAGATTATACCTAGGTACTAGTAGGTGCGGGCGATGATTTCAAGAACAAAAAACCCTAGCAACAATCTCCTCTCGACGAGCGTTCCTTCCATACTACTCTGTCCAAACCGTAGTGGGACACCGAGTCTCCGAGGCCTTGTGTCGAGAGATTTCGAGCGGAAATCATCATACTTATGTCTGGGGAAAAGGTTGGATTTGTGGCTGAACCGGACTGTGGGCGAGGGACTGTCGGCATCATCTGGTCCTGTTTGACAACAATCGTTCTCTGTACATACACTGTACAGCATCTCAATGTGCCATCCAATCCCAAGTCAAATGGCGAACAATTACTCACCAAGCTTGTCTACGTCCTGACGACTCTTATGATACCAGAATCTTCCGCTGTATTTGCTCTAGAGGATTTTGTTTGGTCCTGGAAACACTCCAAGAGAGTACGGGACATCCGTGGATGGGAAGGATGGTCTTTGAAACAATCCCACCTTCTACATATGGGTGGGATTGAGTGGGAAGAGCCAAGTCTTGATTTGTCAAACTCTCAAAACAAATACCCGGTGACTTTCTCATCATTCCCGAGCAATGATATGATAAATGAGCGAAGCAAAGCTGATGGTGTGGCGAAGATGATTGCAATCTGTCAAACATCGTGGTTCGCAATCACCATAATCTTCCGACTCTCCAAACGCATGCCGTTATCCCTGCTGGAGGTCCTAACAGTTTCGTACATCTTTTGTGCTCTCATAATGTTCATCTGTTGGTTTGAGAAACCTCGCGATATACAATTTCGGATCAAAATTGAAAAATCATTAGACTGGCCAACAGAAATCCGAGACTACGACAGATATAAGAGTATGTTAGTTTTCCATTTATATGTAATCTTTTCGGTCTTTGCTATTATTTTTTGTGGAATTCACATTGCAGCATGGAATTATGATTTCCCAACCACTGTTGAATCCTGGCTTTGGAGGATCTTTAGTATCGCCCTATTTGTCATATCGGTCCTGGTATACGTAAGAGGATTAAAAGGAAAAGGGGGCTTGTGGATCTTCTTTGTATTGTTGTATATACCACTCCGTCTGTACATCATCGTGGAGTCTTTCCTAGCTTTCCGTTCAGCAAACCCTGCCATCTACACGAAGGTTGGATGGTCCAGCTATTGGGGACATGTAGGTTCATAGAGGCCGCGATCTGGCTTCGTGATTATTTCGTTGAAATTGTTAATATCTGGTTAATTTTGGAGCCAACTGGTGTTGTTTCCCCACGGAATTACATGAAAAGCGAATACATCCTATATCATTCCTTGTCTATTATATTCAAGACAATTCAGCTGATGATACCAAGCAGATAACGCTAAGATGAAGATCTTTAGAGAATCTTCGGGGAGTCTTGCTGAAATATCAATACCCAACACAAAACAATATATAGCCAAGTTATGATCATCTTTCAACGGACAATACCACTAATAGTATTATGCAAAATAGGCAGCGAAGTTCAGGGAGGCAGGTGATATATACAGCCTACAGCCCTGGAGGGAATGGTCCTTCACCCCGCTTACTTTTCCTAATAATACGACGACTGAGATTTAGCAAAATAATTTGTCCATCCCGGGACGGAACAGACCATGGTCTTGTTTGTCATTCTGGCCGCCACTGGTTGCAATTGATATTTCATCCGGTGAGTCGCTTACAACCAGCTAGCCATCTGCGAAGGGATTTCGAACCTGAAAATTTTCCTGATTATATTGGTACTGAACCATTCCTTGTAGAACCTGCGGTCCTCGGAGCCGGTGGTTCGGGAACAGGGTCAACTTCTGGGGGGCGAAGGCATATAGACCGCAGCGGCGATGGGTTGTTATTAATTTACTGAGCCTTGCGGCCACTGGCCAGTTAATCCATTCAGGAATGTCGGGTCCTTAAGATAGGAATGGTAGTCAGGAGCTGGGTATTGTCATCGGGAGGCGGGTTTTGGCATTGTATATAAATAACTTTGAACAAGGCAACAACACCCAGGCATAGCAAGACGCAGTAGCTGGGCGCAACATGTATCAAGCTTGATCATGTATATGATATGATAGATGATCTTGGCCAGCGCCCATGAGAGTAGGCCAGTTGGCAGAATCCATTTCCTTTCTTGACTGTTAAAGAACTATTATCCCCTCACGGTTCACCCTCATGAGCCATCCTTTGTGCCCTAGGCCTTTCAACCTCCGCTGTTAAGTGCACATTACAAACAAACTTGGCAAATAAATCCTTTCCCCTTGCAGCTGAGGCTATGCTCGAGCTCTGGATGCTATCTAGCTCTCGATTCATAGTTTCTCCCTCTTAGACTCTAATTACTCTTCTAACGACTCTCCTCCCATTTATTCTTGATATTGAGCAAGATTGTTTCAGAGCATATTATCCATATCAAATATTGATTGTAAGATCAAACTCAAACAAACTACTGTCGACTTTTCTGTAATACCTTGGTAATACTACTAAGCGATTTATTTTTTAAAAAAAGAGTCATTTGGACTTCATCTAGGTAATGTAATAATTAACGTCGTGTTATCTGCAACTACTAGAAGACATAGTGGTGCCGCACACTCGGGATTTTCACAATTCCACAATCAGTAAACAATAAAAGGGACTGTTAAGTGCATGTGGAACATGTAACACTTGACGTCGAATCCAGGCCCAAAGTAGCTGTGAGGGAAAAAAAACCATGTTCAAAGAACTGCACTATCCAACTCATCAGTCCAGTTTGTGTCCCTTGCACAGCTCTCGCGGGTCTTGCTCCAGTCGTATATGCCACCCCTTTTATGAAAGCTGCCCTCATCCCAATGTACCTGCTGCAAAGCCTCTTGATATCCATGATTGACCCGGTCGGAGCGCCGGTATCTTTGTTGAGAATTCATCCAGAATAAGATAGGAGCTCTTCATGACGTTGTTGGGTTCAGGAACAAAGCATGGGTGGTGGGGATAAACTTGAACTGTATTGTGGATCTTCCATGGCTTTATCTTTCTTTTTTTGATAACCCTTTCTAAGAGATAACAGTTAGATACTGTGTGCTTTGTAATTGGTGACCGAACCATATATCGTTTCACTCGGCGTCTTCACCTCTTTGTATTGGATGATCCAACAATATATTGTGCGTATATTGTGCAACGTGTGTTCACTTCAGATGTCATGGGATTCACTTCACACATGGTCTTTCCCCTCTTTCCATTCGTCCTCTCCCACAGTTTAAATGCTTGTGATCTTCCCACATCCAAAGTCGGCTTTATCAAACATTATTCTTTGTCTTCAAAAAACTCTAGTGATCCCTCAGCCACTATTTACATATTTGTACATCCAAAGTCAGCCTTATCTCAAACCCTTCTGTCTTCAAAAACTCACAATACTATCGACAGCATGTATGTTGCTGTTCTAGTTGCTATAGTCCTCGCTCTGCTTTGGCAGTGGGCCTCTTGTCTCCAGCATCGTCGTGGAACTCGAATCCCCATTTCCGTTAACTTTCATTTCACCCGCAAATGCAATTACGAATGCGGTTTTTGCTTCCATACCGCAAAGACCTCGTATGTCGAACCGCTGGACAGGGCAAAGAAGGGCCTCCTCCTGCTGAAAGAAGCAGGAATGAGAAAGATAAATTTCGCCGGCGGGGAGCCTTTCCTGTACCCGAAGTACCTTGGACAGCTGCTTGAATATTGCAAAAAAGATCTCCGCTTGGAGTCGGTTTCGATAGTGACCAATGGAAGCCATGTCAAAAATAGCTTCCTCTCGGCTTTCGGAAAGTATATTGACGTTCTCGCGGTGTCGTGCGATTCCTTCCATGAGGAGGTCAATGTCAAGATTGGCAGAGGGAGTGGCGCGCATTTGCCAAATGTACTGCGACTGTCGAGATTGTGTCGCGAGCACGGCATCAAGTTTAAGCTGAACACAGTCGTCAATAAGTACAACTACCAGGAAGATATGAATCAGCAGATCGCAGAAATTAAACCTTTTCGGTGGAAGTGCTTCCAAGTCCTCATTATCGAGGGGGAGAATGATTCCTCGGCCACGTTGAGAAACGCGAATACCTTTACCATCACGGATGCTGAATATGAGTCCTTCTGTTCTCGTCATTCCCACCACCCATGCTTCGTCCCTGAATCAAACAACATCATGAAGAGCTCCTACCTCATCCTTGATGAATATATGCGATTCCTCAACAAGGGCATCGGCGCTCCGACCGGGTCAATCCTGGACATCGGGGTCAAAAAGGCCTTGGAGCAAGTGCATTGGGACGAAGATAGCTTCCATAAGAGGGGCGGAATCTACGACTGGAGCAAGACTGGCGAGAGCTGCGCAACAGTAGGTGACCCAAAACTGGACTGGTGAGTTGGATGAGTTTGAACTTGCTTTAAATTTGTCTCTATTAGTATTGGGCCAAGGTTGGCCGTTATTCCATAAATTGGATTATTATTATTAACATATGTACTTAACTTTAGCTTGTCAGAGCCACTCTTATTAGGTAGTCTCATATTACTGTAATAAATTGGACATTCTTTTACCTTCCCACATATTATTATTGGCAAGGCGGTGTGCGAAACCCTTCACCGCCCATTCCCGATAACATGGTGCAGTAACTTTCAACATGATGGATTGGAAATCCCCGGAATTTGGGACTAGATTCTGAGAGTATGATTTGGGCAATGGAAGGGAGCAAAGCTGTATCCATCATTGCATCATGGCGGTCTCATTGCATTGTTAATTTGTTCCAAAGAATTCGCTTTTCTAGGTAGCAGTGCCATGAATCGAGCTTGTGCCACCCCCGTTCTATGGTGGATAATCTTGGTCACATGAGCACTCCAAGTTTGTCGCTACGGCCAAGGAGCTGCTGCGAGATGCTACTAGTAGTAGTAGTATGAGACGTTAACCATATTGAGACACAGAAAACGGGGGAATGGACTAGCAATGGGAAACACGAGAAAAAAAAGCCCTGGGCAACAGCCCCATACGGTAGGTTTACCTTTCGCATGAAGCCAGTTTTACTGTCGTTCTGATGTTATCATATTCGCAGTCCTTACAGCAACGCGACCCAAATATGGCTTTTCGCTCTTCTCGCCCTAGAACCCTTCCTCCACCTGATAAGTTACCTGGGTAATCAGCGGGTATCAGAGGCAAAGACCCCTATAGTTACATCTTATCAGTCGACGCCTTCAAATGAAAATAATATACCTGGTATTGGCCTGACAAAAGGGTTCTAGAGTCGATGCCAAGCAGCCTCAAGATCTCTTCAAAGTTATATGCAATGCCAATACCTCCCGATGAGACTCCGATTGAGATCAAAGTCAGGATTCAACAACAGTTGCAATCTTATCAATTGAACTATATTGCATGTAATATTCCTTTGTCACGAGAAACGTTTCGCCATTATACTGGCGGTAAACCCCGAAACGATGAATCGAAGGCTCCCTGGGATTTCAAATTTGCCTATAAAAGGCAGACAATCCACACATCCTTCAATATCATGCATCTCTCAGTACATCTACATAATTATCACTCAGCAGCGTGACAGTTTCTCAAACAAACAGATGATCATTAGGAAACGGTCAGGACCTCCAGCAAGGATAACGGCATACGTTTGGAGAGTCGGAACCTTCCCACAAATTAACCTCCTGCAAGGGTCAGCGGGGGTTTTCTAATGTAGGTGAGCACTAACCCACCACGCTGTCATTACTCAGTAACCAGAGATACGGGGTAAACTCAGCGAGTTCCGAGTCGTCATCCCAGCACATCCACACCTTTATCCCAACCTTCTCTAGTGGAAGACCGTAAACGATACTCCTGTCATGGGATGCCATCCCACACCGACGGCTTTTCCTGTGTCCTTCTCGAAAAAGGCTCTTGCGAGGTTTGGATGGTGGGCCCAATTTCCTTCAAAATATTTAAGACTTCCGTCAAATGAAGTTTCCCCCAGGGGAAACTCTTGCAGTTTTGTCCCGGGCGCCGTATCAAGTCTGAATTTCTCGTTTCCTAAACTCCTTCAGATACCCGCCCCCTCAAATTCGATCAGGATCCGACGGCAAAGGTCATCATCCTCTAATCCGTCTGCTGATCCGTTGTTGGAATACTAAAAGAAAAGGAGATCGTCAGCAATCAGAAATGTAGTAATTAACCCACGTAGCTACATGACCAAAACCTAGTCATCTTTTTGAACAGAATCACCAAAATTGAGGGGAATTGAACGTGTGTGCGAAGCGCCTCACGATGGTTGACGTGGAGAGCGTACTGGGGGTGATAAGACGCGTTCAAGCGGTGATCAGGACAAGAGAGTAAATGGCAGTCGAGATACCAGAAACCACGAGGGAGATGACAGTGCGATCGATGAGGAATGAAGACGAGAGTGATGGGAACAAACGACGATGCTGCTCTGGAGGAACCTGGGAGAGAAAGGAAGAGAAAAATAAAGGACTCAAATAAATTACTAAAAGGGTTATAATTGATTGATACTTCAACAATCAATCAAGGATTCTGAACAATCGGTTGGGTGTGGTACCCGAGCAAGCGTTACATATTTTTGGTAATTACCTAGTTAAAAAGAAAATTATTATACATACCCACCAGCTCTTCTAGGTTGCAAAGTCTCAAGTCAAATTCCTCGCAGTCAATTGCCATCTTCCTCACGAACCTATCGAAACTACGCCCTCATCTGCACAAGTGCAACTCTGGGGGAAAGCATCTGAAAGCTATACTAACATTACGAAGTCACTGTATCTAACTTCAAAGCAGGCTATATAAATCGCTCTCCATGAAAATCCCCTTCTTTCTATTTCTGGCCAATTAATTGACAATTAATCAATCAACACAATCAAAGAATGAATAGCCACCAACTCAATCAAACAAATAATCAAAAGTCGCAATTAATTGATTATTGGGCACACTGTATTGCTGTAAATGCAGCAAAATCTCCTGTACATGCACCAAATTCCCTATCGTGATCGTCTATACTATCATTACTATGACTACATATCACATGGCATCACCGTTCCCAGTGCTGTGTTGAATATCTCCGGGCGCGATTTCGCACCAGGCCTTATATTAGGTATGTACGTGTCGATCTTGCGGCCCGCCGTTCGAGGAAGCATTCTATTTTGAACGTCAGAAGTCGGGTCGGATACTGGGAGAGAATACCGAGCGAGGAGCTGAGGAACACTATTTAGCTTCCTGTTCCCATTTTGCATGCATATATACGCTGATGGCTAATGATTGCAATTGCTCAGTAGTAGTATGCTACAGCCTACATTCCCTTCCCATCGCAAGCGTCTCGATTGCCGTTCTCCGTCTCAGTGCCGAATCCTATTCCTACCGTCTTGATGATAGTGAGGGCCTGAGGATTATTGAAGTCAAGTATCTGCATGTCATATGAGTTCGAATTCGCCGAGAAAATCGCGGGGGAAGGGGGAAGAAAGAAAGAAACAAAAGTTAAAGTGCCCACGCCAGTTGACAGGTTCATGTGGATTAATACATATGGCTCAGTGATTGGAGTGGCATATTTGAGGATGGTTTCTGAATTCTATTATGCATATGACTATAATAAGCTACTATGTATCCTGCGTCTTATGAGAAACCCCCTGGCACAGTGCAAGACGGAAGTCATGAATTTATTTCATCTAACTTGCAGTTACACTGATGGCTCGGACCTTTTTGCCCAGGGCTTACTTTATCTATCAGGTGAAGCCAAAAAAACAAATCCTAAGCTAACAGATAAACAAGACATTTCCAGAATCAGTGAGAAGGTGGTGGATCGCGAAGATCGAGCTGTTCCATAAAACAAGGAATCAATTAACGATTAACACCGATACACAAAGAACACAAATAGCTTTATTCCATGTATGGTGCAAAGCCCGGATGTAGAATACCCTTACCATCAAAATGTATGGGTGTTCAACTTCCCACACTATCTACCTCAACAACACAAAGTGTAGAAGAGTGTTAAGGCCATTAACCGGTAAAGAGAGCCTTAAGGAATAACATATTGGGTCAATAAATTAATATTAATTATCTGCTGAGGGGAAGCAAAAATTATTTTGTATGGAAACATAGAGAGAAGGCCGAGCACACGGGTATAGGCTTTGTATGTCATGACTCATAATAGAGCCGGTCGATGGAGCCCCAAAATAGGTATGTTGAGAAGGTCAACTTCCAGAAAGTGACAATACTGTATAAGATGCAATCTGTAGTCAGAATCCCAGAGTGTAATTGGATCCTTTGGATGTTTCTATGGAAATTGCGGTTTGGAGTATAGATTTGTACTATGTGCAGATTGTTTTTTTGAAAGATTTTTCAAGGAATGTTGAGTTTAACATATTGACAATGATATGCTTATTACCTAGGCAGTAGTGTAAAGAGGCTAGAGCTTTGAAGGCCAGGTACTATAATTTGATAAAGCATAATTTAAATGAAAGGCTTGAGATCTCAGATAAGAAAGGTCCGGAGATGAAAGAAGTGTCCTTTGTCAAGTTTTCTGGACAGTCCCCTTAAGTGGACGATGAAAGTCCCTAATACCCTATGATATTGCTATCGCGATTCATTCAAGTTATAGATAAATCATAAATATTAAGATAGGTATGACACCTTAAAAGGTTTACATTAGCTAGGTACCTATAAATCAATCGGTAATAATCTTGGAAGCCTGTCAGGCTGTCAGCAACCCCAGGTATTCATAATTATTGTGGGAAATTCTTATGTTCATATGCCAGTTGCATTGGGGATCTGCAAGGTACGGGGTATATGATGCGGGCGCAGCGGCTACATACAGGAGGATACACTACAAATTGCAGACAGTGAGGAACCGGCAGTAGCACCACCAGCTAGAAGATATAGTAGTCTAGCTTGAGTCAAGCCCGTCTGCTCCTCTCCCCTCTTCCCTCTTCCTTCCTCCCTCTCCCGAGCTCTTCCTCAATCCTCCCCCGTTCTCCTTGCTATTACCGGCAGTAGAACTCGGACCAGCAAGCACCGCTGGGCGGCACATGAACTGGAGCAGAAAGCTTTTCATCCGCAAGGCACGGTTTTTTTGTATGATAGAAATGAGCAGAAGGACTGCATAGCCACCGGTATAATGCCTCCTTCACATACTATATTTTGTAGTTCAGGGGCATTGCAAGAGACAAAATCACGGAAGTATGATCCGTTGAACTTCCTCTCCTGTCTGCTATCTGGTCATTTTTAGGTCGAGGTCATGTCTAAGTTCCCTTTTATCGTCCCAGTCAGTATCTATAACGTGCAAGGCACCATTAAAGGATTGTTGGGTAGTGCAAGGTGCTCGCAGAGGGAGCCGAGTCGTCTCGAGAAAGCGGGTTCTGTCTTCTGGAAGGCATTTTGGCTTTCGAGCAAGGGCGAGTAATAGTCTTCAAGTTTGAAGATGAGGGAGGCCAAAAATAAAAGAAGAAACAAGGCTGTGTGAGCAAGCTGAAAAGGAAAAGAGGATTACACGAGTATACCTGCCCTTGCTCCAAAGCCAGAATGCCTCCCAGAAGGCAGAACCCGCTTTCTCAGCACCTTGCGATGATGCCTTGCAAATTACAAATGGCTCACCAGTCTCTATAGCTCCGAAAGTTTTCATCTTTCCGCTCTTCTCCTTCCTCCTCTTGTAATCCTCTTTCCTTTTCAGCCTGCTCATGCGGACCTTTGTTTGCCTTTTTCTTTTCACCCACCCTCCTATACTAGTGATGCATGATGTTGCCTGGGACTTTTCTTCGTAAGCTCCAACATCGGGTCAGGTTATAAAAAAAGAATGCGTAAGCAAGCTGAACAGGAAAAGGGGGTGATTACAAGGGGAGGAAGGAGAAGAGCAGAGAGCTGAAAATTTTCAGAACTACCGTAAAGCCGACCCATTTATCGACCCCACCTGGTCGTTCAAGTTGTTATTAAATGCTGCATTCAAGAGCGGTAAATATTGGACATCATGATTTCAACCATCAGGAGAGAGACTGCGAAAGAATAAATAGAAGCGGCTGGCAGCTAATAATCTATTATGCTGTTATGAAGCTGGGACCTTCGGGTTGTCCACAGTGATATTCAGATTGGATTGACTTCCTTAGGCCGTGTAAGTAAGGCGGGAAATCAGCGCTCGCACAAGTTCACATACCTACATATGTAGGTAGATAAACCGTCCAGCATGCTCATTAGGGATGCCGACCACGTAAGCTTCTAGGAGAAATGTAGTATGACACGATAGGTTTCTAAGATCAGCACACAGGTCCATCATAGGCTCACAACAGACGCTACCTAAGCATTGACTCTGCGATTCGGATGTTTCGAGCTGGTGATGCATGCAAGGCCAGACAACGGCCGCGGCAAAATCGTTAGGCTTCAGCAGGGCGGTTAAAATATGTAGATCTACATACATTTTAACTGGAAAGGAAATGCCAAGCTTTATTCCGTGCGCCTTAGTGGAATTCCAGGTGGAGACATTCTCGGTGGAACCCACTAAGGAAACGTGCCGAGACTAAAAATGACTTTTATTATTGGCTCTTGATGCCTAATGAGCTGTCATCGTGAAACGGAGATGGCGCGTCGCAACGGCCTACAGCTCAGACGTTGAAAGGGAGGCGCCCGCAGATTATTGCATGTATTTTGTATGAGAGGGCTGAGCTATACTTACTAGTTAGTACGTAACTACATAATCCAGTCTCCAATTGGCAATTGCATGAAATTGCGTATTAACCAGGTAACTAGTTATCTCTCTTCCAAATACCGCCAAAAAAGGAGAGGGGAAAAGAGGAAGGAGGAAAAGAAAAACAAGAAGGAACGGAAAGGAAATGTTATGACCTAGTCATTATTCAGGAATTGCTAGTGTCTATACAATCTTACCCAATTGCGAGGGTTCTCATCCTGTCCCAAGAGCCCCTGTCAAAATTCTGTAGATTGGTGTCTAATTATACTAGATTAGATTAGATTAGATTATGCTAATTATACTAACTAGCAGGACATTTTATATTCTGCACGCCTACATACATATGTATGTAGTACATGACATATCGTCTTGCCTGGGTTTTCTTTTTTGATCTGGGGTAGATGCATGCTTCCTGTGGGCGGAGATGCCAGATGCCAAAGTCTTGATGTGGAAACCGTCAACTTGGGAGTGGAAATCAGCAGGCATTCATTGATGGATAATGATGGTAGATTGCCATGTCTTGAGTACTCCAGACTATGGGGGTTGATGTTTCCCTATAGAGGATGGTTCAAGCGGGCGGCGCCTGACGTCGCCCCCACCACCTCGAGTTTATTCCTGCTCGTCATGAGAAAAGGAAATCGCAGACATAACGTTAATGCGATCTCAGTGCCCTTAGATATGAAACAAGCGACTTTTTTTCTTTTTTCTTTATTCGTTCGTCACATTTTCAGTGGCGGGCTGGGCAGGTAAAAATTTCATCTCCAGCAGGACGGCAATTTAATCCCTAGTCTATCATCTAGTTCGGCATTTCTTTACCGACCATGACATGATGACGTGTTGTTGAGCAAGTGCATCAATCAAAGCGGCTGCAGCAAGCAATCAATAATGTACATATTCCCCAAAATAATCCGAAACCATAATGAAGAATGAGAGGTCTAATTCACCGTTACTACTATTATTCTGATTTTAGACATGCGTCAGTCAGGCTACCGAGGGGGACATACATACATATCAATCGATGATTAATCAACTTGCCTCTTTCCCACATGTGTATATACATATGTACGCCTGAATAAAAAAAAAAAAAAGTAAACAAAAAGAAAAGCCAATCAGACAAGCCAGATGAGAGCCTAATAAGAAATAAAATAAAAGCAAATCTACCACGGAGCTGTTTCGCATTTCATGGCACAGACTACAGTGGACCCTTTGTTTCACGTTACCAAGGTCATATCAAGCTCCGGCCAACAAACCCGAACGAAGCGGAAGACGGGAACCAAGTTTGAACCCTGGATGTGGAAGAATCGGGGACTTGGTGCTATCGCTTAGCTGCTTAAGGTTTGATGGGCACGGTCCCGATCGCCAATCGTGACCCTTGCTAATCGGCAGGTCCAGACCAAGTTATCCCTAGTGGCGGTCCCTGCAGGCTGGATGGAACCGACCCTTTGGTTGCTACTGGTAGGCAGTTATCGACGCTAGTAGCGCTAGTGGCCAGTATAGACAAAACTGTCCAATAAGTATCGAGGTCCAGGAGAGGTAGTATATTCTATCTTCGAAATAGAGATTCCACTTTCTCTTTTCTACATACTTTTATTACTTATTTTATCCTTTTAAGGGGCGTTAGAGGAGTCAAAAAAAGTGTTTCCTTTTAATCTTCTCTCTTTTTTTCTTTCTTTTTGTTTTCCCATTGTGCGAACCTTTTCCTGAACAAATTTATTATTCATTCCTCTTTCTCCTCTTCGAGGGTCTGGTCGACGGGATCTTCCTCTTACTCGTACCTATACATTTCTATATTACCTACCTGGGTAGGCTCTTCTGAATATATCGTCAATAAAGATCCCGTGGATTTGCCCTCATGTGTATACTTGTCCTACATACAGTAGTATCTGTACTCCAATCCCAGGGAGTGTGCCAGCCTCAGGTGCTAAGGTAGGTCAAATCATCTGATGTGTGAGGGAGGTGGTGGGCCAAGAACTTTTTGAATTATAAAATAATAATAAAGGACTCTCTTCGTATTCAGCAATTTATTATCATCTCCTCTTTTTATGCTCCCAATGTCAACATTGCATGACTGATAAACTATTGCTTTGTTAAGGCTAATATATTTTAGGCTTTTTCTTTATTTTATTACATTTGTTTAGTTTCTTCGGCTTTCCCCCTCTTAGTAGTTGGCACAAGGGATCGCTGCATTGTGGTTGGGCAGTGAATTCGAAACGAGAAAAATTAAAAGAGAAATTATTAGAGAAGCCAAAACTAAACAATAAAGCATTGTTCGTCCCTTGTTCGTCCCTGCTTAAATTACCCTATTCTATCCACTTCCATTGTTTATTAGTGTGGAACTTAGGGTAAGGGGTCATATATACTTCAACAAACCCTACCTCTTTCCTACCTGACCTAACTTTCTTGCTTCATTCTCTCTCTCTCTCTCTTTCTCTCCTTGAAGGACTTCTTTTTTATTCATGGGGTTACCTAAGCCGTTCGTTTATTTTTCCTTGACTTGCTGAGACGGAAGAAACAAAGAGGCAAACCAATAAAGAGAATGTTTACTATATATTACTAACTTTGGCATTCTTCGGTTTCGCTTGGAAGTTTTGACCGTTCAATTTCAACTCACGTCCCAAATAATACGACTGTTTCTGTGGGCAGGAACCCAGAAAGTTGAATTTGCCACTTCCTGCCAGTTCTGCCTTGGGTCAGCTGCGGCAACTGCGAATCTTAACGTCATAGTTACTCTCCCAAAATCCGTACCTTTCTTTGTTAATTTTGCCTCTCTTTCTCCCCCTTATTTCATTCCTTTCATTCGGTCTCCTCATCTCAGATAGGACGCCTTAGGAAATTGTTTTTCGCATATTTCGCCGTTCACTAGGCCGCGGGAACAGACAATAATTCCATCAAACCCTCCCGGAAGCAAACATTAAGAAAACAAAAAATTGAAGTCGATTCTGGTGGTAAATATATTGTACGAGAATTTGGACTGGATCCATCGCTGATTCCTTTCTTGTCTCCCTGCCGTGCCTGTTCAGGCTCTGAGATACCCTGCACCGGTTGCAGGGCGAGCTCCTATCATCACGATGCTTTTCAAAATGATGTTATTTGCTGTGCATATGCTCTTGATGCTGGGGCTGCTGTTCCCCTTCGTCAAGTCTGCGCCTATGCCTCAAGGTGCCTCGGGAGCTGTGTCTAGCTTCTGGGTAGCTGACATAAAACGTCAAGGCGCTCCAGCCTTCGGTTCGAAAGATTATCAAATATTTCGTAATGTCAAGGATTTTGGTGCTAAGGGTAAAAAACACATCCATTCAGACATACAATAAGGTCGCTGACAAGTATTTAGGCGACGGAAGCACGGACGACACTGACTCTATCAACCAAGCCTTTTCAACGGGAAATCGATGTGGCCAGGGCTGTGACTCCTCCACCACCACTCCTGCGATTGTTTACTTTCCTTCAGGGACGTATGTCGTCTCGAAGCCAATTGTCCAGTATTACTACACCCAGATGATCGGTGACGCGCTTAATCTTCCCGTCATAAAAGCGTCTGCCAATTTCGCAGGCATGGCCGTCATCGACGCGGATCCATATACCAACACAGGAGTCAACTGGTATACGAACACCAACAACTTCTTCCGCTCAATTCGCAACTTCGTCATTGATCTGACAGCAATGCCTCAAAGTTCAGGCGCTGGTATCCATTGGCAGGTTGCGCAGGCTAGCAGCCTACAGAATATTCGCTTTGAAATGGTTAAAGGAGGTGGTGACGCCAATCAGCAACAAGGCATCTTCATGGATAACGGTTCCGGTGGATTCATGACTGACCTCGTCTTCAACGGCGGCAACTATGGCATGTTTCTTGGAAATCAGCAGTTCACCACCCGCAACGTGACGTTCAACGACTGTAACACTGCCATTTTCATGAACTGGGACTGGGCCTGGACTTTCAAATCAGTCACGGTGAACAACTGTGCCGTTGGGCTAAACATGTCGAACTCACCTACCAACCAGACTGTTGGCTCCGTATTGCTTCTCGATAGCAAAATCTCAGCTACTTCGAAGGGCATTATCACCGCTTTCACAAATAACAGCGCTCCCATTGGCGCCGGTACATTGGTCCTAGAAAATGTCGATTTCACCGGCTCCAGCGTTGCAGTGGCAGGGATCGGTGGCAATACCATCCTCCCCGGAGGCTCAGTTGTCCCTTCCTTTGTGCAAGGGAACACCTACACCCCGGCTGGAGGTGCTGTCAAACGTTCCTCAGTATCTGCCGGAGTTCTCGCGCCACGACAACCGGACGTTTGTGCTGAGGGCCAGATGACCACCATCACTATCGTAACGACTCTGGGTGTTCCGACTGTGGGTGTTCCAGAAGCACCGATACCTGCGGTTTCGGCCTCAACAGGGTCAGCTCTAGTGATATCTGTATCCGAGCTAGTGTCGGCGTCGTCAGCTCCAACTCCAACGCAAACGACCGCTGCTTCACTTAGTGTAAGCCCATCGACTGCTAGGACGCCAAGCTCTGCACCAGTCCGAATTTCTGTTCCTGTTTCTGTGCCTGCGTCTTCCAGTGTGGCGGTTCCTTCGCCCTCATCTCGTGTGCCTGCTAGTCCCAGTGGGACTAGCTGCGCAAACCCATCCCCAGTAAAGGCTCGTACCCAAGGGCCGCAGTCATCACAAGCCATGCCCAGTGTCTTGGTTAATGGAAACGGAGCTATATTTGAACGCTCAAAGCCCCTGTACGAGGGTGTTGCAGCATCGTCCTTCGTCAGCGTCAAGGCTGCAGGCGCCAAGGGTGATGGCTCGACCGATGATACAGCTGCTATCCAGAAAGTCTTGGACAGTGCGACCGCAGATCAGATTGTGTACTTTGACCATGGCGCATACATAATCACCTCAACTATCAAGGTCCCCAAGAATATCAAGATTGTGGGCGAGATCTGGCCTCTGCTGATGGCTTCTGGAACGGCGTTTTCCGATGAGAAGAACCCGATCCCCATGCTGCAGATTGGTCAGCCTGGAGACAAAGGTACAGTTGAAATCTCGGATATTCTGCTCGAGAC
The DNA here is from genome assembly GCA_002240705.1 of Elaphomyces granulatus. NCBI lineage: Eukaryota > Fungi > Ascomycota > Eurotiomycetes > Eurotiales > Elaphomycetaceae > Elaphomyces > Elaphomyces granulatus. The sequence goes on from NPHW01004213.1 coordinate 16,255, forward strand.
CAAGGGACCGGTGCCTGGAGCGATCCTGATGGAATGGAACGTTGCAGGAAGTACCCAAGGCTCCGCAGGTATGTGGGATGTTCATTTCCGCGTGGGTGGAAGTGCGGGGACCGATCTACAGAGCGACAAATGCGCCAAGGACCCGAACACCATCCATGCCAATCCTAACCCTCAATGTATTGGGGCGTTCATGTTGTTTCACATCACCGACCAAGGAAGCGCCTATGTTGAGAATTCGTGGTTCTGGGTCTCGGATCACGAGCTTGACCTCCCCGATCATTCACAGATCGATATTTTCAACGGCCGTGGCGTGCTGATCGAAAGCAAGGGGCCTGTATGGATGTATGGCACATCCTCAGAGCACAACCAGCTGTATAATTACCAAGTGGCCAATGCACAAAATGTGTTCATGGCCCTGATACAGACAGAGACCCCGTAAGTTGAAGTTAATCTATCGGTTTTATCTATGCTAACACGAATAAAAGGTACTATCAACCGAACCCTAACGCATTGAAGCCATTCACACCCCAAAGCTCTTGGAACGACCCAGACTTCTCGACTTGCACAACGGACTCGTGCCGCAAAGCCTGGGGCTTGCGCGTGCTGACGTCTTCCGACTTGTATGTCTACGGTGCCGGATTATACAGCTTTTTCGACAACTACGGACAGACATGTCTAGCCACTGAGTCGTGTCAGGATAATATGGTTGAAATTGACTGCTCCCCGGTTTATCTGTATGGCCTGAGCACCAAAGCCAGCACCAACATGGTGACATCAACAGCTGGTAAGGGGTTGGTTCCACAAATCGACAATAGAAGCAACTTCTGCTCCACAATCGCATTGTTTAAGCAGAACAGCACATAGTAGTACTCTGGGAGGTTCGATGATGCCATCTTAAGCATACTCTTGCATCTTCAAATGTAACATTTTCCTTCTCTTGGATATATATATTGTACTGTATATTTTTTTTTCTTATTTTCATGTGTACTCATGCTGGTATTTATTTTACGTGCCCCTCAACTACTCATCCTTCTTTTGTCTAGTTGTGTGTGATCACCAGCATTTCTCTTCTCCAATTTTGGTGACAAGTGCACATATCTAGAATGGACTGGAACGCACCTGATAGAATGTATATGGAGATGACTTGGTGGTGATTATATATATGTACTGTTATGTACTGTGATATAGTATATTCAAGAGAAGGCAGCAGTTCGGCAGACTAAGTATAGGAAAGGCCCTATCTGGAAATGGGAGAAATATAAGGGGTGTTACATAGGATCAGATGTATATCTAGACAGGGCAGAAATTAACAACTCCCCGTTACGGCCTGTGCAGCTAGGTGAGATAGTTACATAGTATGATAGAAACGACAGTAGAAAATAAGAAATGATATTACGCAGGTAGTATCTCCCTGCTATAAAAGGTTCTTAACGCTCGTCCTGCCCGAGAACGGAGTCCGGAACGTTGATCAGCATGTCTACCTACATATTCGTTGCTTTCAGGGCACTCGATTGCAGTGAATTAATTTCCACGAATTGAACAGTTCTTGAATAGTCCAATTCAATTTATAATCTTCAATGTTCGAATTGAAGCAATTTACAATCAATTTGCTGGCTAGTCTTCGGATGGTGCATTTATATATTGTGAGTAGTCCTGGAAAGTAAGGCTAGGCAGATTCGAATGTATGTGTGCCTAGTCTCGTCCGGGAAGCGTCTACTTAACTTAGGTGTCCTGTAGCCTACTGTCGTCTCTACGCATCCTAGGTTACAGATCATCTACAACAGGCCTTTGGCTCACCTCTATCTCCCTGTAACCTGTCTACGTAGAAGAAGTTGTCACACTATAGAGATCTGTGACTAAGGAGCTAAGAAGTATAACAACTTATCATACAACAGGTTGGAAATTGGCGCGCACAGAGGCTCTCTCAACAATATAGAGGTTGAATACGGGTGGTAGTGCCGAAATCTGGCCCTGCAGCAGCATGCTATGAGTAACAGCTTGAAACGCAACTATAAAGTTGAATATGATATCTGTCGAGTGCGAAAGAGTGTTTTCATCCACAAAAAACCTTATAATAGCTGACCGCCGGAATGGTCTAGAGGGGATTATAGAGGCATGTACATATACTGTTGAGGCATACTGGTTCAGAACCTGCAGCCTGCTATCGTGATTTGATATCTGGTAGGGGGGGGGGGTTCAATTTTATTTCAAGTAATTCAATTCCCAAATCAAGTTTTTCGTACAAATCGGCCGCCCAGGAGGTGTCTCATATTCTCCTTAACCTGCCGTTGCTATCATCCTTTCGGGATGGGATGTTATAACACTGGATTGTAGGCCGGAGACTCCGAGAGAGTTTCTAGAAGAATGTGTTCGAGATTGACGAGGGGGTAAAGACAAGCGGTCGGACTGCCTACGTCAGGCTACGTGCGCTACAAGGATCGAATGCAGGATATTCGCCAAACAGTCAGCAGTTTCAAAACACAGAGGTCTGAACGTGATGGCTTGGCCAGGATGATGACCTCGATCGACAGAGGGAAGAAGATCAGAGCGAGCGAGAGGAATGCCACAAGGAACGGAAGAAGCGAGAGCAGCAGAAGTGGTGATCCCAGTACTTAAGCCACTCGAGCAGAGTGGTAGTCGAAAGAGTCTCCTGGCATTATTTCAAGAGATCCCTTTCCTACTGCTCTCACTTCTTCCGTTCCTTGTAGCGTTCCTCTCGCTCGCCCTAGTCTTCTTCCCTCTGTCGATCGAGGTCATCATCCTGGCCATCACGCTCAGATGGCCTCTCCTCCTATCACGAGCCTCTCGATCTCGTGCTTGCTTCGCTATTCTTCCCGGACTGCGATCGCCAGCTCGGCGTAAATTTGACGGGGAAGAGGGGGCCGGGGCAAGTCGTCGTAACCTTTTGACCGGAGGTGTAGCGGGTTCAACGTCTTGGATTTGTAGAGTGTGCTGGTTAAAATGTGGGTAACGTTGACAATGTTGTTCGTTAATATCTTCTGTTCTCTCTTCTCTGTTTCCATTATCTACACAGGAATCGTCTGCCTTTTATAGACAAACCCCAACAAACTAACGACATTCATAAAGGTTCCTTCCAAAATTTGGATTCATGATATCAGGTTCGGGTTGTACCGACGGTTGTCGGAAGGTGTCCCTGCTAACAAAGGAAAAACAAACTGCTGAAATTGATAACTGGACTTAAAGACTCAAGAGAAGGTTAATTCTCCTACAAATTGACGAGATACGACCCACGCCCAAGTCTGCATACAATCCAGCGACGCGGGTATTTTTGGATATCGATTCATATGCCTACGAAATTTAGCATATGACTGCCACCAGGCGTGGTATGATGTATCAGAATGAAGCAAAAAACAGGCAAGACGCAGAGACTAGGGCCTTCTTTCGGCCGATGAACATACTAGTATACTACTATCATAGGGGCGCACCACCACGGATGCATAAGTAGAAGTTAGAACGTATGGTACAAATCTACAGGCAGGTAGATAATTCATTCTTCGGGAAGGCAAACATGAAAGTGATGATGAAATTTTCTTTATAGACGTCATATAGTATATAAGGGTTCCGCATACGGTTAAGTGTTTACGGAGGTTATGGGTACTATTGGAGAAAGATGCAGCTGCTGGCTGTATGAACGAAAGGAGCGAGGTCGAATAAGTAAAGTACCTTATTATACCTATTTGAAGTGTTTTTATGACAAGAAGACAGTGGGAAATGAATAGAATGGTAAGCACCCAAGCCCGGACGGCACGGGAATGGTTGAATCGGATGGGTTACAGATGGAAAAGCGTGTCGAATGGTGTATACATCGATGGGCATGAGAGAGAAGATGTCGTTCAGTATCGAAAGTGGTTTGAAATGCAGCCACATGTACGTGAGTGGGAGGAGACACATGATGAAAAGTGGGCGGTGACAGGGTTGAAAAGGAGGGAGAAAGAGAAGAGGATGGGTGGTAAGTATGGAGATGGCAGGGAAATTGTTTTTGTTACACATGATGAGAGGTCGGAGAAGCGCTTGGATGGCAGAGGGTGAGAGACCCAAAGGAGAGGAAGGGGTATTATGGTCTCAAGAGTTCTTGACTGGAGCAGGCAGGTTAAGGGGTCCGGGATGAGGTAAACCGTAAGACCACTTTCGATACTGAACGACATCTTCTCTCTCATGCCCATCGATGTATACATCCTTCGACACGCTTTTCCATCTGTACCCCATCTGACTCAACCATTCCCGTGCCGTCCAGGCTTGGATGCTTACCTTTCTACCCTCTTCTCCGTCATATCCAATTCTTCTCTCAGTACCTCCTCCAGTCACGACACTATCTGTTTGTTGCCAGCTCCGCAATCTTTTTTTTCACCTTCCCTTCTTGATTCTCGTATGTTAAGACCTCAATAATGTCTTCAACTTGTATGTCAACCACCTCTTTGTCTCCACCGTCCACTGCCTCATGCCTCCTTTTATTCTCATCAAGTTGAGCCATCCTCCTCATCATACTATCAATCCTCCCCATCCCGACAACATGCTTTGCTGCTCTCTTTCTGTTTGTGCCAGCACATTGTCCTTTCATGCGAACAGGTCTTCGTCTCAACCATTTTGTTCTGCAACCCCTCCTATTTCCATCACTGCCTTACCTTGTCGACTTCCGCATTCTCTATTACCGTTAGTCCATCCTCATCACCACTTCCTTTATCATCTCCCTCGTCACCAGAGCCTATGATGATTGCCTCCCATAACTCAACCTCGCCTTCATCCTGCATCACGAAATGTTGTTGGTGCTACTCACGTCGCTCGGACAAAGTTTTCCTTGCCCTAAACGTGAATGAGCCCTTTTGCGACGTCCCATAACTAATGTAGGTTTGATCGTTTGAGCGTTTGAAATAGACAAATGTAGATAGCTCGTTTTGTGCAGGGATGAATAAAACGTGCAGATGTACATACTAAGTGCTATTCGCTAACTTGGTAGATCTTAATATACGTGAAGGATTCGATGAGAAAGAGAAAAATAATAAAATAATGTAAGCATAGTTATGTGCGAAGCAGCGACGAGCCCTAACCCTGGAGCTAATCCAATTGAGGAGCTGGAGTAGATCTCGAAACTTAGATAGTGCCTCGCTAAACCTTAAATGGATAGCTTGCCGGTGTATTCTGGGAGAATCTAAGGGGCACCCCCCCAAAATCTAGGGTAGTCTGGTATTGTGTTGGATGGAAGAAGTCTGGT
>NPHW01004214.1:0-23187 GCA_002240705.1 Elaphomyces granulatus
ATCTTGCGCTGTCTCTCCCTCTCCAACTCCTGACTGATAATGATGATGCTGCAGTGATGTAGAAAGGATGCAAACAATGATTGAACAAACCGAATTGAATGCCCTGAAAAGTGGGGCATTATAAACAATCTGGTTGGCTAATATTTTAGCGTGTATCACGTGATCAGTGGGTCTACTGAAACGCCCAAACTGGTGACATTTTGGTTCTGAGTTGACTCCGATTAGTTGACATTTGACCGATCCCCACCAAAAAATGTCAAAGGGTTTTTCATTATAACCCAGCACCACCGCAATTAATTACAACTTTAAGAATGTCAAATTATAGAACAGAACCTAGAGAACAATCTGAAATTGACCAACAGTCTGTAAAAGGTGGTTGTGGTTACTTATAAATTATAATCGCTGGAGCAAAGGGGATGTTTGATGCGGGAAACCACCCGGGTTAAAGATGTCCCCCACCATACTTTTGTGAGATTAATTAGCTGATTAATCACGCCGCTTTAGCGCCACCCGTGACCATCTCTGAGAGATAAGTTTTATTTAGCCCAGTATGGGATGACTAAGCAGAGCCCTGGTCAGGTCATGTGATGAACAGTGTGGCGTTGTGGCTGTGCAAGATGGCGCAGGGTTCAGATGCGCTAGTCTAAAAAGATAACTCCTCTTTTTTTAGGTTTTTATTTTTATTTTTATTTTTTCAATCATCCAACTTTCTAGAGAACATCTCTGAAAAGAAAAAAAAAGCATTCAATACAACCCCCAGCCATTTCTCGATCTGATTGTGCTCTCTGATAAGAGAGAGCCATAGTTCGGTCTTTAAAGTTCTACAAAAGCAAGATCTTTTCAAGACAACGACAATTTCCTGTCACGCCACACTCTGAACTTCTTAACCCCGCCATCTCCAAAGATCACAGTGCTCTGCCTGTGATCACCGAACACAACAGTCACAATCATGGCTGACAAAGGTTTGGAAGAGGTTCCAGAAGGTAAGTGTTCTTCACCATGTGCTACTAGAGTGTGACTTCAGTAATGCGCTCTTGGTCATCACTCCAAGGACTGACTGACAGTATGCGCTTGTGTGCGCCTTGGTCTTGTACAGGTCAAATTGAATCCAACTATGATGAAATCACGGACTCATTTGATGCTATGAACCTGAAGGCAGAGTTGCTTCGTGGTAGGTATTCCTTCCCCACAACACCAGGCGTAAAAAAAAATCTTCCGGAGCTGGCAGACGCTGATTGCCACCAGGTGTGTACGCCTATGGATTCGAGCGCCCCTCCGCCATTCAGCAACGCGCAATCATGCCTGTTATCAAAGGTGGGTGGCCGCCATCAAGGGCGAGGAAAGATAGTGTGCAGACGCACTCTAACAAGCTGATCCAGGCAACGATGTCATTGCCCAAGCGCAGTCTGGTACGGGCAAGACAGCGACATTCTCAATCTCTGCCCTTCAGAAAATCGACACCAACCTCAAGGCCTGCCAGGCCTTGATTCTGGCTCCTACCCGAGAGTTGGCGCAGCAAATTCAGAAGGTCGTTGTAGCCATCGGTGACTTTATGAGCGTGGAATGCCACGCCTGCATCGGTGGGACCAATGTTCGTGAAGACATGAAGGCCCTCCAGGATGGGCCTCAGGTGGTTGTGGGCACCCCTGGCCGTGTCCAGGATATGATTCAGCGCCGTGTCTTGAAGACGGATAATATCAAGATGTTCGTGTTGGACGAGGCGGATGAGATGCTTTCCGTAAGTGTTCTCGCCGCAGCCTTGTTTGCTGGTGTGTCCTTGCTGATCGGCTGTGTTCTAGCGTGGTTTCACTGAACAAATCTACGATATCTTCCAACTTCTCCCTCAATCCACCCAAGTGGTCCTGCTTTCCGCCACCATGCCCCAGGACGTTCTGGAAGTCACAACCAAGTTCATGCGTGACCCTGTTCGTATCCTGGTCAAGAAGGATGAGCTCACCCTCGAGGGTATCAAGCAGTTCTACATTGCCGTTGAAAAGGAAGAGTGGAAGCTGGACACCCTCTCTGACCTCTACGAGACTGTCACCATCACCCAGGCAGTCATTTTCTGTAACACTCGTCGAAAGGTTGATTGGCTCACCGACAAGCTCGCATCCCGTGATTTCACCGTCTCAGCTATGCATGGCGACATGGAGCAGTCTCAGCGGGATGTTATCATGAAAGAATTTCGCTCCGGTTCTTCCCGTGTCTTGATTGCAACTGATCTCCTGGCTCGTGGTATTGATGTCCAGCAGGTTTCACTAGTCATTAACTACGATCTCCCGGCCAACCGAGAGAATTACATTCACCGCATTGGCCGTGGTGGCCGTTTCGGTCGTAAAGGCGTTGCTATCAACTTTGTCACCGCTGATGACGTTCGTATGTTGCGTGAGATAGAACAGTTTTACAGCACTCAGATTGAGGAAATGCCAATGAATGTTGCTGGTGAGTTTTGGGACTGCGTTGTATATCCAAGATGAAGCGTGATTGCTGACTAGCGGCTTTAGACCTCATCTAAGTCCAGACACATACGGCTTGAGCTTCAGTGAAAGATGGCGTTATTGCTATCCGGCTTCATGTCATTTATTACCCCTTGGCATGGCCAGAACCCAAAAGTGGCTTTTTTTTGCTCTTATATAAGTCGTATAGTACGGTAGCACAAGCCCCCAGTGGGGTTTGTGAACATGACGATGTGGCTTAGATGGATCTGTTTTCGTGTTTTTTATCCCATGTGTCATGCCACGCTGTGGCTTTCTTTTGATTTCAAACCCCTTCACTCCCCCGCCTTTTTCCCTTTTCCCTTTCAACTTTTCTTTTTCTTTTTCCTCCGTTTTTTTATAAGTCTTCTATCCTTGCGGCAGAGTTTTTTGTTTTGCTTCCTTTTCCCTATTCTCTTTTTCATCCTTCACATATACGCGTTTACGGTTTTAACTGGAATATTTTCTCCCGTATTGTACCTTAGCCTTGCCTCTTTGGTTAAGCTTGTTTCCATACTTAACCAATGGTGAGGGCAAACGCGATCCATTTTTATTGGGGTGCTGTCATTAGCATGTGCTTTCCATGAACATTCAAGGTTGTTGGGCGCCATTGTATGAATGAATAACATCGAGGTGGTCGTATACCTACTTCATTGCAATAGATAGGAGTAAATGCATTTCTGATTCGTTACCACCTCTTTTTTGCGACTAACTTTTCCTTACGGTTCTTTATATCTTTTCATTATTATTCTGAGAACGTTTTATATGGTTCATGCATTCAAATTGTCAGTTGGATAGTGGGTTGTATTTCCAACCATATTTCCAACTTAGTTAACGCCAAGAGCTCCTGATTCTATCACAATAAAATAACAACATCTTGTCACCTGGAGAACAGCACTATCCTAGGTAACTACCACACACATTTGATAGCATACCTTTCCTCGCTGACTCGTGATAATGGGGTCAATCATCCGCCCGGACATGCCCATACATACCTCTCTCCTATGGGCCCACCAGATTCGTCGCGAGAACGTTCATCTAATGAATCGAATAGACAGCCTCGAGCGCACTCTCTCATCGGCCACCGAAACCGCGCTTGCAGCAAAACATGGGGTTGCCAATCTCGAAACTTTGGCGCAGTCGCTGACTGTGGGCAACAAAGAGCTACGCGACGAGTTGAAGGCCATCAGCACGAGACTAGATCTCGTAACCGAGACCTGTACTGGAATGGCCAAGGATGAGGTCACTAGATTGAAGGCCGATGTGGAATCATTGTGTCCCCGCGTTCGACTTCTGGAAGATGAAGAAGCTGGATTAAGAGCAGGATTGCGCGCTCTCGAGATGAAATGTGCAGCTTCTGACAGGCTTGGTATGCATTCAAACCTTAGCTAGCTATTCCAGGATGGCTATCATCACTTCTGTTCGTGTCTGTGATCGTGGTCTATTTTGCTAGTTTCCATTCCTGTAACTGTTCTTTGCTAATATGCGTTAAGGAAACGATCGCGAACGGCGAATCCAAACCCGTCCAGGTTCTAAAGGATGTTCCCCCTTCGATGAGAACTCAAAGCAGATGCCCAAAACTCCTCACCTGAGGAGTTCACAACGAACTTCTTCCGGCTTTGATGACAACTCTGTTGCTATTGTTCCCGATTCGATACCTTCCCTCGGAAGCATACCTGCTTCTACTGAGCCAACTTCATCACAACCCCCCAACACCAAGGACGTAGATAATGAGATAGACGGCTCGGCATTTTGGGAAGACTTAATTCAAGTCGCCTACTACGATACTGCGAAGGCAATTGCAAAAACTGACTTCGCCAGAAATTTGAAGCTAGATAAGCGGACGTTGCAGGATAGCAAAGTGGTACAAGTGAAAAAGAGAAAGAAGAGGCATATTTCTCTTGTACCAACTGAATATGCAGAGAGCGAAATTATTTAGATACGGGGCCAAAAAGGTGGACCTGAAGGCTAAGCTGAAGAACCCCCGACCCGATTTTGTATTTATAAGATTGATACAGTTCGTTCGCACTGCTAATGTCATTTTAATTTCGAGTTGTTTCCTCTTCCGAAGCTCTATATCATAGGTATTGCCGTGATATTGATCTGCAGTGCACTGACTATTGCATGTTTTTTTATCATGGTATCTGTACATACTATCTGCGATTATCGATAATAATAGGCCAGATTGTGGGTAGTAAATTGGTTTGAAAACTAATTTGATATGTATGACTCTGAATGAAAATGAAAAGAAGAGATTGGACCATTAATAGGAATATGATTCTCATGTGATTTTCAGTTCCATGCTCCATTTCCATTGCCGGTCGGTTCTAATCAAGCACGAAGGTCATCTTGTCGCGGATTTTATATTGATATAAAACGATATGAACGATTTCCATCTGCATGTTTGCGCGTTTGCGTACGTCAGACGTAATAATATTTAACGCTAGACACTGCAAACATCGGAAGTGATCGTATTTCAAAATACTCGAGTCTTTCTCGGTATGGAGATCCGAATACTGAACGGTTTAGAGCTCTGACGATGTCGAGATTCGCATTTACCATTGCGGGAACCGTATTGACGCAAGTATCAGAGAAAGGATCACGCAGCTTAGATTCTAGAGCAAGAGCATGTGCAGGTAGAACAATAGTTAATAATGGTAGACACATACATGTTCAAGTGATAGGTTCTCACGATGATCGCCGGCTGGCGGGCTTTTACATGTTGAGTTATCATAGGATGCAAATGCTCCCCCATATGCAATACTCGTGATGAGAACCTCAACTACCTAATAACTCTCTGAACTACATATGGTAGGTAGGGCCACGATTATTTTTTAATACATGTAAGATTGTGCTCTGCCCACATTATGTAGTAAATATATATTGACAATTCTAAATATCATAAATGACATATCTCAGCAGAAAACAAAACAAGTGCCAGTGCCAGCATACATATACCTAAATACATTGCCATATATATGTAGCCTCACATGTATATGAATATGTACATAAACAGTTAACGTATAGAGTTATTCACCAAGCTAATAATGGATAATGCAGTATGGTGGGTGGAAAGACTGGCCTTGCCTCACAGAGTCCAAAATCTCTCCAACTCTGAAAAACATTTGACTTGACTTGTGACGATAAGGTGGTATGATGCTATTTCTGGTACCTTATTTCGAGTTGAGGGGCTAATAATTAATCGAAGGCGACTTCGATGTTAATAAGTCAGGTATGATACATGATCATCATATTATTCTATCAGAGCATTGAGGAGATCATGGAAATTGTGGGTCTTCCGACTCTCTCATCTGGTCATCTACATTGGACATCATTAGAAGATGCCAGAGCACTTTTCCCTTCAAACGAACAGATGAGAATTGGAAGAAATCGGCCATCAGGATTAATATTATCCGTCAAAGAGTGCTTGTCGTGGTATTATATACATTAGTTCAGGCCTCAGGCTTTCTTACTATGTACGTTTCCCCCTTTTCATCAAGAAGCCCTGTATTCGATGAAATAAATGAAGGCAGCCTGCAGGAGGTTTGTATTCCTTGCAGCAGAAGCAGGATCAGCAAGACAACTTGTAAAAGGGGGTGATTAGGCCATCTTCGAGGCACAATCTTGGTCGAAGATTTGAGTTCGTAATGAAAGGAAAGATGGTTATGTCGGCTTGTGGTCAAAGTTTTATTTGCATGTGGGAGCAGTTGCACTTGTGCCAGTGGCTATGTAGGTAGGTCTCAGGTGAAAGTCTGACTGGTAACGTCGAATAGACCAGTTAGAGCTTATTACACTTACATATGAGAAGAGAAATGGGATGAAAATGCACCCATATGTAGATTAACCTGGCAAAGTGAACTTGATCAGATCAGCAGCTATGTTGTCAAGCCAATAAAGGCCTTATTACATGGTGCTGTTTTTAAAATGTCAAGATTATTGTTTTCTTAACAGTCAAAGCATAAAGAATTATTTATTTAACTTACAGGGTAGGAGTTTGAAGCAGAGAAATCAAACAATATAAGCAAAAGAAAACGGTAATGTCGATTAAAGTCAACTTTAAATATTTTATCTCATGTAATCGTCCTTTATTTTGGATATAATCGCTTCTTTGTGGGATTGTTCAAACAACTTTCTCCGTGCCTTCTCCAACCAGTATTGGTTTAACTCTTCCTAGTTCATCTCGTATTTTGACATTTTCTTCGCAGGCAGGGTTTCTTGTCGTTCGGTTTCGGTTTCCTCTTTTCTTTGCCCGCGGAAGTTGAGAATAACTCTGTCGGTAGCTCCTGTCTAGCATCTACCCAAGTATGTTCAATTTCTTCGTTATCGAGAGTCTTTTGTGCAGCTGTCAAAACAACTTGTATAAGCTTTGATAATTGAATAGGAAGCAAACGTACACTGGTTCGATATATGTTACTTCGAAGAGCGTGCAGCTTGTACAGGAGTATTATGAGGTTGATGGCGGACGACGCTGTCACTGATCAGGTTAGAGTATGACATGAAGCTCAGAAAAGAGCTTAGTCGAGGGCGGTCAAATATGGCAGATTTCTCAACCTGCATATCTTCTAATGTACTTTTCCACATCAATCGACCAAACACATAATTATCGTACTGATGGCATCCTCCTTGATAGCATCGGAATCAGCAGAAGACGTTATCTCGAACCCAGCAAAACCGCAATTAGTTGCGCCGGAACCCGAGCACTGCCCAGGCCCCGAATCACTCCAAGCAGGGAAGTCAAGCCAATGTCAAACATGCCCAAATCAAAAAATATGCGCCTCAAGTCCAAAAGGTCCTGACCCTGAAATTCCCTTGATAACACAGCGATTGGTCAATGTCAAACACAGGATCTTGGTTAGTCTACTCCCCAAATACCCAAATATTTGGTTATCTAAAGGACTGACCTAAAATTTGTAGATTCTCAGCGGAAAAGGCGGTGTCGGCAAGAGTACATTCACGAGTCTATTGGCACATGCATTCGCTATCAGTCCTGACCAGACGATTGGCATTATGGACACTGACATCTGTGGACCCAGTATACCCAAGATGATGGGCATCGAGGCGGAGACAATTCATGTTAGCGGGACCGGGTGGTCGCCAGTCTGGGTGACAGACAACCTTTGCGTGATGAGCATCCAACTGATGCTCCCCGATAGAGACAGTGCGGTTATATGGAAAGGGCCAAAAAAGAACGGCTTGATAAAGCAGTTTTTAAAAGACGTGGAGTGGGGAGATTTAGACTTCTTACTGGTTGACACACCGCCAGGGACAAGTGACGAACACCTAAGTGTCAACTCGCTCCTAAAAGAAAGTGGCATCGATGGGGCGGTAGTAATTACGACTCCGCAAGAGATATCGTTATTAGATGTCAGGAAGGAGATCGACTTCTGCCGAAAGGCAGGCATTAGAGTATTGGGCTTGGTTGAGAACATGAGCGGCTTCGTCTGCCCCAAATGCAGACACGAAAGCCAGATCTTTAAAGCTACGACAGGAGGAGGCCGTGGTCTTGCAAAGGAGATGGCAATACCATTTCTGGGGTCGGTACCCCTGGATCCGCGGATAGGTATGGCTTGTGACTACGGCGAGAGCTTCTTTGATTCTTTCCCAGACAGCCCTGCATGCAAGGCTTTGGAGGATGTGGTCGGAAAGCTGGTGAATGCTCTTTGAACGGAACGAAATGCCGTTCTCGAGGCAAGCTTGTATATACATAGCTATAGCTTAGGTAGCCATGTACGATATTCATAGTCGTGGTAGGACCCGACTATCCTACAAACGTACATCACGAAACTGATGACTGAGATATGATAAAACCTAACACGCTTTTCGCGATACATATACTCCGTATTCTCCCTCGGACTTGCGTTGCGTCGCGGGCCACCTAATTTCGTCTCATCCAACCTTGTTGATAAAGGACGGTATCCCGATACAATAGGCATGATAAATATGGCTTAGCTAAGTAAACAATGCATCAGTAATATCTGGTGCAATGGAAGAAGTTTTGTTCATGTTGTGCGTCAAACTGACGACTTCATGCAAGTTCTGCATTCTTGGTATAAACATATTAGTACTAACGGACCAAACCAATTGCTACTTCAAATGCGATGAGGTATTTATGCCTATGTAGTATTTCCATTGCCACACTACCTATGATATTGCTTACATAGGTCGGCCTGGTTGGGTGTTACATAACATCCCTATGCAATATCATAAGATAAATTCCTGGGGTTCTCGATTAGCCAATAAAGTAATTAATGACAGACCAATTCCTCCAAAACGCCTGGAACTGCATGTACTGGCCCATAACCTATTGAGTGAGCGGGCTGGATAATCTTCGAGGGCTGAGCAGCTGCTTGCTGGCTCTGAGGATGATAATTATATGAGGGGGAGGAATGAATTGCTCGTTTACCACACCTCTCTCTGCATGAACGTTATGTTAACTTGAAATCATCAGATCATAGGCAACTGCAGCTCGACGACGTACTCTACGTCGACGTCAGAACGACGCCAGATCGCTAGCATATATATATATAAAAGACGTCAATAAATAAGAAGTTACAAAGAGGCGCAACTCCCTCAGATATATCAGTTAAAGTACCACGTGCACCCCCCCAGAATTGGGTGAATTATTATTCACCGAACGCCCAGCATTCTCCTACATATGTACATAATGTAGGCTCAACCTAGCCAGATTATACATACTCCAGCAATGGGGCTGAGAATGATTGATCTATTTGACGATGTGCCTGTCCCTATTGGAAAGGCCGCGCGTTGTACTGTCCATGCCAGGTCCGTCAAGCCTTTCAAGAAACACTGGTTAGTAGATCCACTACACACATGGTTAATCGAGAGTTTACGTTGTATGATTTGATAGAAATTTTAGTATATGTATGTACTTTTCACTTATGTATGGATTAATATCTGTATATGCGTGTTGTAGCGAGACTCAATGGACGAAGAGTGTATGCGCCGATAGAATGCAAATCATATCTACATATGTACCTAGTAATTACAATTCATGTCATGTTTCAATCCAACAAAGTTCATAAACAAGAAAAGGAGCTCAAAAGATGGACCGAACGAATGGCCCATAAACGCTAAACTGCATGAGAGTTGGGAAATCGCCATCGCATTGCTCACCGAGCATGTTCGTCTTCGAGTGCAGCTTTGATTTTGATGAAAAAGCCTGCTGGCCAGGCGGCCAGCTCCTCGTCCTTGGGTACACCGCGGGCACGACAGTGATTCACCACGTTGGTTAGGATCCTGCTCAATATCTCTTGCGTAACCGGCACAGTGCCTTCAAGCTGTGTCTCGGGATAGAGAAAGGGATCCCTCTCGCTCAGTAGCTCCTCCACGGTGGGTCGAAGCGTCTGATCACGCTGCAGGCAGCGCTTCATCGTACGTAGCAGACCCGGGGAAACACAGGCACCTCCAATAGCAAATTGCGGAAACTCTATCGGCACTTTGGGGTTAGGAATTGCCATTATGCGTTCGTAACATTTGGTGATTCGAGCAAATGGTGGCTGGCCGTAGACCATCTTGTATAAGATACAGCCTAGACTCCACACGTCACTGGGTTTTCCAAGTTTCATCATTTTGCCCACGGTTGCTGGCAGACCAAGGGCCGCATTCGAATCAATTAGGGCTTCAGGTGACATGTAATTTGGTGTCCCGACCTGGTGCTCCCGATGAACATTGATCGTATCATCCTGAATCGCATTGGCAATTCCAAAGTCAATCAGCTTCAGTCTGCCTTGAACAAGAAGAAAATTTGCGGGCTTTAAATCCGAATGGACAATGTTAAACTTGTGCACAGCTTGTACACATTCCAGCATTTCTTTCCAATAATGTCGAGTAAAACTCATGTCAAAGACTGCGTCTTCCGAGTTGAGGCGATCGGTGAGAATTTTCTCCAGGTCGGATTCTCCAATTTCCATAAGAACGCTAAGAGTATGTTTCCCGGAATTTAGCTCCCAGTCGAAAAGCCTAACAACTCTGTCTACGTTCTCGAGTCTTTTCAAAAGATCGATTTCGCCTTTGTAGCCAGCCAAAGTTAAGCCGTCAACGTCTTCCAGATTCACCCGTTTCAGGGCGAAGATCTTGTAGTTCTCTGCCATCACTCGGTAAACTCTTGAACTCCCACCACGGCCAATGCAGTCCATGCGGGTAAAGGTCTTGTGGTTTATTGACACTTGACTTCTCTTCTTTCGAGATTGTGATGCCGTTGCAGCGCCCCCGGTAGCTGTGGCAGTTTCAAGGACTGACATTTTAGGTGGGGGCGGAGGCGCTCTGTGAGGCGTATTATTGTTTAGCGAAACTAGAGGCTTCCTTGACGAATTAATCGCGACAGGTGCATTAGGCACCTTCCTGTCTTCATCGTATATAACGGAAAATTTGTTCGGCTTATCCAAGAAACTGAAGCCCTGTGGCTTAGCCCGCTTGAAAGTGGGTGGCGGTTCATTCTCCTGATCTCTTGCGGCAGGCATAGGGGGCAGGGGGTGAACTTTGAAGACCGGTTGTTCCCTCCCGTCTGTTGACTGCGAGGAACCATCAGAATTGGTTTTTAGGCTCGACTTTGATTGTGACCCAGAAGACTTTGCTGAAGAGTAGCTCGAAAACGGTATATCGACAACACTAACATTGACTGCGGCAGGAAGTGGTTTTGGCTCTTCCGCTGGGCCTTGTGGATCTGAATCAATCCAGGTAAGTTTGGCCGGCGCCGCTCTGGTGATAATTTTATTATTCAAGTTGTCGTGTCTATTGTTCGCCTCCATATCAGGCTTTGCAGAGGCCCCATCAGATCTTTTCTTCTCCTCCGGAGAAGATTTATCAATTTCGTCACTTCGCATTCGCAGAACGCCTCTCCTCGCAGGCCCGTTAAGAAAGGAACCGGTCAGTCTTCCGACTCTTTTGACCCGAAGAGAACTGTGCATTCCGGTACCGACGCGTGGAACATAATCCTCCTCACGGTGGCCTCTATGCTCATCCCCAGAGAAGTCTGTTGTCTTGTGGTCCTCGGGCGACTCCCTTCCAGACAATGTTTTATGCGAGGGCGACGTCGAAGTGGGTGAATGGGTATGACTTCTTGAGCTTCTTGAGCTTCTTGATGACATGATGCGAACACTACGAGTTCGTGGTGCTGGAGTAATGAGATCCTTATCATTTTCCACCTCTCTCGGCTCTGATCCCACATCTTCAGCTTTTGACGTGATATGCATAGAGCCCACTCGAACTACTCTGGGAGGTGGGCTGCCAGAAGATTGCGGATTGGGTGAAGCCACTCGAACACGTCTCTCCGGTCGTGTCGCAGCTGAGGAAGTATTTCCATTAGCGAGTGAGATAGGTCTGTTTGCGCTGGCCTCACGACCAGGTGATGTCTCTACGCCTAGGGCATCACCCTCAAGAAGTGCTCTAACTGAGGCACTGAATTTCGGTTCGGGAACTTCTTCGTCAGAGCTATCGCCTGTTGCGAGATGCTTCGATGCCGACAATGCCCTATTTCTTTGTCCTGAATTGCTCAATGTTGGTGAGACACGATCCGAAGATGGTCGCATTTGCCAAGATAATGTCCGTCGATTGCTGCTTTCATGTGTCGACGAAAGCGGAGTTGGGGAAGCTGTGAATGCCATTCCACTGATCTCTATCGCGTCTAATAGCGCATCAAAAGCAATATCCAAAAGACCACATCAAAAGTCATTTTCTTTGGTTGTTTGTGGTAGTAGTTTCCAACCGCGATTTTGACATGGTCGCGCGGGTAAGGTCACGTGAGTCTCTTGTTGACAATGTTGACAAAACGGTCTCCGAGGTAACCAGGGTCTGGGAACTTCCAAAATGGTTTTTATGATATACATGAATTATTGATGATTCCAAGTTATTGAGTAAATAATAATACGATCATCTACAAAGAGAAAGGGATAAATCGGTGATTACGTTAGTACCATTGTAGGAATAACTAACACTTTCAAGCTACATAGTATAAAGGAAAGAGTTTATGACTGGCATTGACTGCGCATGCCTTACGCACAAGATGGAGGTCATTCCTTAGGTGACAGCGTTCCCTCTTATTAGACCTCCTTCGCTGATTCCAGATCTGCCTGCTGTCGTTTTAGAGTTTCCGTTTGAGATGCGGAACTTGAATCTTTCTACCATCGAACCTTTTCTCGGGATTCTGTAGCAGATGACC
This sequence comes from Elaphomyces granulatus, assembly GCA_002240705.1. NCBI lineage: Eukaryota > Fungi > Ascomycota > Eurotiomycetes > Eurotiales > Elaphomycetaceae > Elaphomyces > Elaphomyces granulatus. The sequence goes on from NPHW01004214.1 coordinate 12,652, forward strand.
GCGGAACTGCGGTCGGCTGCGAAGGTTTGGCCTGTGAATAATACAAATATTAGAATTTGTCTGGAATGTAAGAGATAACCTTAAGAATGTACAGGTTACAATTCTTCACCACTCATGTACCTACCTGGATCCTGTCGTGGGCCCTCCTATCTCGGAAGCTTCGACGATCTGTGTGTGGAGACGTTTGCACCACATTATCTTCAGCCGTATCAGCCATCCTTTGTCGCTTGTCAGTAGGTACAGAGACAGAGGAGGTATTGCGCCGTCTCCGGCCGACTGGCGCATATCTCTCAATTGACCGACGTCGCTTCTTATCCTTTCTGCGACCATGACTAGGACTGCGAGACCTATCACGCCTTGGACTAAGACTGCGGGTGCGAGGGCGACCGGGGCGGTGACTGCCCGGGCTTCTGCTTCGATCTGGGCTCCGACGTCTGCGGTCACGAGATCGTTCTCTACTACGACTTAATCGACGGTTATCTCGGGATTTGCGGCCCTTGCCAACATCAGCGCGGAGTTCACGTCTATCCACTCTTGAATCATGAGACGAAGGTCTTCTTCGTCCGTTGGCCCTGCCGGCCGGCCCCCGAGAGCTTGAAGGGGAATGGGAACGCAAGCGCGTTATTGATCCGGACCTGGATCTCGATGGAGTATGATCTCTCCTTCTGCGCACAACTTTGGGTGGGGGTGATCGCGAGTAGCTGCGGGATGAGGCGGACGGAAACCTCTTTCGTTGTCTTCTAGGAGTAGGTGAGCGAGAGGAATAACTGCGGGTACCTGATCTAGCTCGATTATCACCGTAATCTGGACTGCGTCTATTATCTCTTCTGTAAGCCCTCCTGTCACGAGAGAGAGACCCGCCGACGGCCCGCGGTCGCCCCCTCTCCTTTGATCTCTCTCTACCCACAGGACGAGGAGGACGGCGAGACAAGGAACGAGATCGAGATCGAGATCGGGAGATGGATCTAGAAGGACGACGACCTCTTCCTTCAGCCCAACGAGAAGGGCGGGCCCCCGGCGGGACATAGGAGTCTATATCACGCCTGCCTTGGGGAGCGTCTCGAAGCCGGTCGCGTCTTAGTGGGGAGCGGGAGTTTCTGAAATCTCTTCTATCATAGTCTCGGCCACCCCGAGCACCACCTCTCCATCCCCTGGCCCGCTCAGCTCTCTCCCTCTGGCGTATTGTCTCGAGCTCTCGTTCACGAGCCCGCTCCTGTTCTTTGCGTCGCCGAGCTTCTTCGGCGGCCTTCTCCGCATCAAGCTGATAGAAGTCAGAACAACCGAACGCATGGATCGCGAGCATTCCCCTACCTTCTCTTGTCTCAACTCGAGTTTTTTCGCTTCCAGCAGTTCCTTCGGAACGCCCTGCGGGTTTGCTTGGGCACTGAGACATAGGTTCCACAATTCCTTACAGAATTTTGCCGTGTCTTTGTCCAAAAATCCAGTCAGTTGGATCTGTAAAGCTTTAATATCCGGCTAATAATTTGCAGAGTAACGGTTATTAGCGCACATCTCCCAAGTTGCTTCTATCAGAGTAGTTGAAGGAACTGCGGACAGCTTACAAAGCGGGAACCTTCCAGGAGATTGAAACAGAGCTCGATAACTACATCGTCTTCGCTTCCCAGCAGTTCTGAGAGCTTCCCAGCAATCCATCTGGCGAAGATTAGTCCTAGTCGCATCAAATAATTTTGGCACAAGACTCACTTCTTCATCACCTCAATGTTAACCTTGGTCATGTCCACCTTATGACTGAACTCCGGCGGAAACTTCGTCTGCCTGAGTAGTTTCACATCTACCCTGGTCGCCATGCTGAATATAGATAGGGAGGAGCCAAACTGCCCCTTTCCTGATTCGAGAAATTCGGATGAACAATTTATGAGGGGAATGTTGGATGTCTGTTAAAGCCTGGGGGTGAAACTGCGTCTCTGGTGCGGACAGCTTACCGTGAAGATGTTTGAAGATGTTTGATGACTAAAAGTTAACTAACCCAAGAAAAAACAAGTACGTTTTAAAAGTCGAATTCATTAATACTAAAAAGATTGTCGAGGGCCCGACTTATATTTAAGTTAATCGTCGATTGTATTGCAATTGATTAATTAATTTAAAGAAAAATGCAGGATGCTATGCATACTAGTTACCTAGTAATATATATGAGATAGAGATGAGAACATTAAGTGTGGATTCGATGTATTCTATGATCATAGGACAGATAATGCTTCCTCACAACCAGGTTCAAGAGCGTAAGTTAGGTGAGTCTAAAACTGCATTGCTCCATGGCCAGATCAACAAATACAAGCTGAACAATCGCAACAATATACATATCAAGAACCGTATTTCCATCAAGGTCATCATCATCATTTCCCCCTTTCGTTCCTCCTTTGTTATTACTATGTCTTTTCCGAATTATTACGCAATTCCAAAAACACCTTATCAACATCTGCCCTCGCCCGACATAAATCCTCGTCAATAATTAAATCTGACCCACTCTTATGCCTCATTTTGACTTTATAATGCAGCTCAACTAGAGCCTTGGCACGCTCTATATCCGGGTTTGGATCTTGCCGACCTGATTCGGGGGCATTGTGATTCATTTGCCCCTGTGAAGAGAACGAAGAAGACATCGAGGACTCGAGCTGGGGAAGTTTGTTGTTGACGTTGACAAGAGCGACTGCCTCGGTGTGAGCCTGTAGAAAAAATGAGAGAAGTTGATAGATTAGATTTAGAGTAATTATTTGATTTGCAAACGCTCGCACCATAATCAATTCACAGGGGATTGGATGACAGAGAAAGCAACACTTATTCTGTACATAAAGGTCAAAGGGCAGAATAATCGGACAGAGAAAAGATCTCCACGTACACAAGCTCGCAGTGAAGTCAAGTCCGAGAGGATCTCTGCAAATTGCATGATGTGAAGTTCTGAGTGCAGGTCACAAGTTCTTTTTCGGTTTTAATTATTTATTTTCGCTGTAATCTCAGCAGGCAGTGATTCTATTTCTAAGCATATACTCCGTCAGTTTCTACCTCTTTGAATAGATGAATACCACCTACCTAGGCACATCTGAAAGCAAATATACCTTATTCTAGACTTACAACATGCTCAAAAACTGGAATATCGTTACTTCGTAGGTTACTCCTCATAATCGACTGCAGGGACCGGAGTATCTCGGAACCACTGATTAGGAAACCTATTAAAGCACAGGTTGGAAGGGAGAATAAATTATGGATATTCAATTTGGCTTCATTCTTTTGTTCTGTCTGTGTGATTAATTCGATAGGTAGGCTAGCCTAATCAGTCCTTCGACGGCCGGTTGTTCGCGGTTAAAAACGCTTCTTTTATTTAAAGTTTAATTTATTTTCCTCATATCCGATTTGAGTTTGTTATAACAATTTCTTGTCTGTTGTCAAAATGGCATCAATCAGGGCCAATTGTCGAAAAATTGTCTGCATTGGAAGAAATTATGCGTACGTACGTCCCAACCCTGAATACATTGGAAACTTAGCAGAGAAAGCCTCTCGGTGTGATAGATATTAAAGAAAACTAGAAAAGTCTTGCCCCGTACTTTCAATTGGCATCTTTATCAATTGATAAATTGTATCATTTGTTTCCCCCTTCACCAGCTGCAGTGGCTAATGCTTCAACTTTGGTGAAATAGAGACCACATTACTGAACTCAACAATGCGAGACCAAAACAACCTTTCTTCTTCCTGAAGCCACCATCGTCCATCCTGCCGCCGGGGCAAGGGCCGATTTTGCGGCCGAGAGGTACCAGACTCCATTATGAGGTGGAACTTGGCCTTGTCATTGGAAAGATAGTGAGAGATCTTGACCCGGAGGATCATGAAGGGGCTCTCAATGTAATCCATAGTGCATGGCCCTTCTCATTTTATTATTCTTTCTCTTCCTCTACATCTCCTTGCTCCTCATGTTTTACAAGAAGGTCCAGAATCATGTCTAGAACGTTGGGCTAACGTCGCCTTTAGGCTACATCCTTGCAATTGATATGACTGCACGCAACGTGCAAGATGAAGCCAAACGCAAGGGTCTGCCCTGGTCTATCGCCAAAGGCTTTGATACGTTCCTTCCAATTTCCCTGCCAATTTCCAAATCGCGTATTCCAGACCCGCATGACGTCGACCTAAGTCTCTCCGTGGGTGGCGAGTTGAGACAGGCTGACTCAACGGGTTTGATGCTCTTTCGCATTCCACGCCAACTTGCAGATATATCCCGTGTCATGACGCTTGAGCCTGGGGATATAGTATTGACTGGAACGCCGAAAGGCGTTGGGGAGGTTAAGGAAAGAGATATCATGAAGGCAACAATTGCAGTTAGAGGGGAGGAATTAGAAGAAGGGACGATTCAAATTGAAGTGAAAGATCGAGAAGGTAGATATGAATTCAATGAAACCTGAGATATTGATAAGATATAAATGGCCATAATGCCGATACATAGTGTCATGTTTATATTGATGAGTGTGCGTGGTTCAAGCTACTTAAATGACTCCAACCACTGCCTGCACCTATATTTTATCAGATTTCGCGACCACTCAATGGATTTGCGGGATGATTTCCGCTTCAAAGTTTGCTTCCTTTCCTTGACGATTTTGTCGTGAGGAATTAGAAGAAGGGATTCAAATTGAAGTGAAAGATCGAGAAGGTAGATATGAATTCAATGAAACCTGAGATAATAAGATATAAATGGCCATAATGCCGATACATAATATTGATGAGTCAAGGAAGAAGGACTGAGTTGGCCGTGAGGCCAGAGCAGTGTATAATATAATAATGAGTTATCTAAACGACTCTAACCACTGCCTGCACCGATATTTAATCAAATCAATTTTGTCGTTGAGATCTGCCGCCTGATCCTGCATTAGAGCTGTATCCTGCATCTGATCCTGCATTAGAGCTGCACATGTCATCTCGAGAGCGGACAATCATACTTCATCTTCCAGAGATCGAACACGGGGATCCAACGATTCCACATCGGTCATTAATCTAGTGATCTCATCCTTGGCCATTCCAGTACGTGAATCGGAGGACTTGATTACGAGGTCAAGTCTTGTACTGATGGACTTCAACTCATCGTGTAGCTTTTGGTTGTCCACAATCAGTCTCGTACTGATGGACTTCAGCTCGTCGCGTAGCTCTTGATTGTCCGACTGCGCGGACTTCAACTCGTCGTGTAGCTTTTGATTGTCCACAACCAGTCCCTCTAAATTCTAATGTCATTCATTACGATCTCTCAAAATTCCATTTAAAATTATCGTACTGATGGACTTCAACTCGTCACGTAGCTCTTGGTTGTCACCAATCAGCGACTGCACCAAATCTTCGAGATTGGCAGCCCTATATTTTGCTGCAAGCGCGGTTTCGGTGGCCGATGAGAGAGTGCGCTCGAGGCTGTCTATTCGATTCATCAGATGAACGTTCTCGCGACGAATCTGGTGGGCCCATAGGAGAGAGGTATGTGTTGGCGTGTCTGACGCCATCATCACGGGTCAGCGAGGAGGAGAGGTATGCTGTAGGGGATTTTAGAGCGAAAAAACACAACAAGGGTGAACGTCCGGATTTTTTGTGTGGTAATCTGACTGCTGTAAGGGATTTTAGAGCGAAAAAACACAGCAAGGGTGAAACGTCCGGATTTTTTGTGGTAATCTGACTATCCGTGGGAAGAAATTCCCGATACAGGCCAATCACTGCTCACCGCTTTGGCCTGTATCAGATCCTCGAAGCTGCATGGCAACATCGCCAAGCATTTCAAGTTGAAGCCTTATTAGCTCGTCCCGAAGAGAACTGCTGATCCAGTTCCGAGATTCTATTCGGACAACTTGGAAATTTTATAAAACGCATGCCAGCCGAGCTGAAGGCGGGCAAGTTTTACACCACCGTGGAGGAGAGTCGCGGATCCTTCCAACTTCTGCTTGAAATCTGGTCTCCCGTTCGTAATGAGAGGCGCGTTCCACCATCACCCTTTGGGACTGTACCGGCGGTGAGGATATTTGGGGCGAATGGCACTATAAGACTCGCCACAAGGCCAGCAGCTGCTGTGCTGTCGAGAACCTCACAGTTAGAAACAGGTCGAGCTGGAAGTTGTGAAAATAAATTACTCGAGGCCTTCATACCCTAGTCTCTCGCTGAAGGTGAGGAATCTGAGGATGCCATGATAAGACGACAACAGGCAATCGGAATGGCGAAGGGGGAGTCGAGCAAGATCGGGTCAGAATGGAAGACATCAAATTCGGTCTTGGCGCAGGGACTATGTAAAAGAAAAATAAGGGGGGAGTCGGAAGAGGAAAGCTGCCCGAAAGAAATACTGCTGCAGCCTGAGAGAAAACACCGCTCGCGAAAGGAGAAAGTACAGCACTATAGCAAGAGATAACCATGCATTTTGGCATTCAAATTCATAGCCATCATTGAAGCCAACTCACCACCAATGATCCTATCATGGAAGAACCAGGCAGCAATACATGTTTCTGTTGAAGGGTCAATAACCAGATCACAACTATCAATCACCTTCCATCAGCATCGAATCAGGTCGATCTATCGTGCAGTGTACTGCACTATGGCAGAAGAAAATCTTTTAGCACCCAATAGAAGAAAAGGAAAAGCCCACGGCAGGCAAGCTCTGCCCGAAACGTGCAGACAGAAGAAAGTCTGACTAAGCACTCAATAGAAGCAAAGGGAAAGCCCACAGCAGGCAAGCTCTGCCCGACAGAATTGAAACGTGCAGTGACTGCACTATGATATGGCAAAAGAAAATCCGATTAAGCACAATACATAGAAGAAAAGGAAAAACCCACAGCAGGCAAGCTCTGCCCGATAGAAGTGAAACACTGCCCGACAGACCGATCCGATTCGATGTTGATGGAAGCTTATAAATAGCTGTGATCTGGTTATCAGCCTATCGGCCATTCGTTATTATATGGGTTATGTACCCATCTCCTGACACCAATGCCATCCGATGTGGGTGGGATATTTCCTTGCTCATAGAGATACATGAATTGTTACATGCTTCTTCCATGAGAGGATCAGCTGTGGTGAATGGATGAATAAGTGGGTTGAATCTTGATTCCAATGATGAGGCAGACGAGAAGGGATCAGATGAGAAAGAAGAAAAGAATTTGTGCAGGTGCGGCTGTGAAGGGCGGTGAACCTCAAGGGCGGTGAGCCTCAGATGCACTGCACAAAATATATATTTCTTGGTGAAGCTATGTATGTGGACTTTTGATCTATGTATAACTATCGTATCGACTTTGGTTAGGAGAAGAGATAATATGTATAATACCTCCGTTACAACTTACATGCAGTGGGACATATCATTTAACTATAGGGCCATAGCAAAAAAGAATTTATTACTCATATCGTTGTGATAGTTTGCTGATCTCGTATATATATACGGTATGATAGAAAGCAAACCGCATGTCAAAAACACATGATAGTAATATCCATTCAGTGTTTGCATGATAATATATACTCCTGTTCCACCCAGAGGTATGATATCATGAAGCGCCCCTTAATATGTAATAAGTTATTATAAGCTTAACAGATATTGAAATCAAATCAAAATAAGTCAGTGGTCATCGTGGATTCACCTTCTCGTTCCTCAATCTTTTGTCTCGACCTTCGAAGAATGTTCACAGCCCTCGGCTCCATCTTCGATAACATGAGCGCCTTCTTCCAACAACTCCTCCACGGTTTTAACCTTCACATCCATAACTCTCATCAGGGTGTATTTATGCTTGCTCTTTACGCGCCTCACGTGTCTTTGCCTTCGTTTTGTTTTCTCTTTGATGCGCAGTGGTTCCGCGTCCACGCCCAGGACCCGCACCCGGCATTCAAACATCCGCTCGTCAATATATGGTGTCCCCTTCAGTGTGAAGTCTCGCGAGCCGATAACAGATGCCCTATTAAACCGCAGGACGTCTCCTGCATTCATGTTCGGCATCAGGAACGGCAGTCGCAGATGGTCGCCCGCCGTTAGTAAATATGGTCGCGCATGTAGGTGAGCACTGATGTAATGCGGAGGTTGAGATGTCAGATGCGGTAGCATCGAGACGAGGGACTTGGTGAGCGTAAGCGGATGCGTAAAGACTGGCTTCACTGGCTGCTTGTTTAGAGGGACGTGGTTCCTTGTTTGGGGGACGAAGTCTAGCGCAGAAGAAGTAGTGGTTGTTTCGTTGGCGAGAACGCCATGGCGCTGCGGTCGAGAAGATAGTCGTTCCAAGGAGGCAGATGACGGAGAGGATGAAGGTGAGGCGGCGGAGGAAGTTGCGCTCTGTGGCGGTATCTCATGCGGTGTCGCTTGGAATTGGGATCCTGTTGAGCCTTGATGAAGAAGACACTGTGCCTGTCGGGTCCAGATTGGAATGGACGAGCACCGTACGTCAAAGATGCCGCGCCGAGCGGATCTCGAAAACATGGCGACAGAAACAACGTAAAATGTCCTTCAGATCCCCGATAGGATTGAAGGGGATTTGGAGTTTCTACTTGGATAATCAGTATATCAATATGAGTCTAATACTAGTCTCATTTAGGACTGGTTTCATTTAAACTTTAACTTTAAGCCTCAGGCCACAAAGCCGCCACAAAAGTTTTCATATTATGATATCAAATGTTCGCCGCCACTCTCTTTTATTTTAAACTTCAAAACCCGTCCAACAGGGCACTCTATCTGAGATGGTATGTTTCCCCCTTTAACCAACATGGACAAGGAAAGCACGTTAATGTCTATCCGGAATTATATAGCCTCAAAATGAGTACGTCTTATCGCGTTCGGGTTGCTATCACGATAACGGCCAAAGCTGACGAGCATGCAGGTACATTGAACGCTGGCAAAAGCAACACGGGAAGCGGTACGTATGAGGAACATAACGCCAATTGAAGAAACGGAACGAAATGGGCAGGCAGGGGAAGGAAAGAACAAAAACGAGAAGCTTGAGACTAATGAATGAAACCAAAATAGACTGGACCATGAGGAACGCACCCGCAAGCGCCAGGCCCGCGAATTCCACAAGCAATCAGAGGATGCGCAAAAACTGCGTGGCCTGCGGGCCAAGTTATACCAGCAGAAGCGCCATGCCGAGAAGATTCAGATGAAGAAACGGATTCGGGCTCTGGAGGAGAAGAACGTCAAATCCTCGGCGCCGTCCGAGCCGTCCTCAACCCCGCTCCCTAATTACCTTCTCGATCGATCCCAGGCCACAAACGCGAAAGCCCTGTCCAGTGCGATCAAGGATAAGCGTGCCGAGAAGGCTGCGAAGTTCTCGGTGCCGCTGCCCAAAGTGAAAGGCATCAGTGAGGAGGAGATCTTCAAGGTGGTCAAGACGGGGAAAAAGACGGCGAAGAAGTCGTGGAAGCGAATGATCACGAAGCCTACTTTCGTTGGCCCGGACTTCACGCGAAGGCCAGTCAAGTACGAACGGATGATCCGACCGATGGCCCTGCGTTACAAGAAAGCCAATGTCACGCACCCCGAGTTGGGAGTTACGGTCCACTTACCGATCATCTCGGTCAAGAAGAATCCCCAGAGCCCGTTGTACACGCAACTGGGCGTGTTGACCAAAGGGACCATTATCGAGGTTAACGTGTCGGAACTAGGGCTTGTCACTGCCGGTGGCAAGGTAGTCTGGGGAAAGTGGGCGCAGGTCACCAACAATTGCGAGAACGATGGATGCATCAACGCGTGAGTGTTCGCTCCGGAATTCGTTTGTAGCACGTTACTCCCGTCAATGCTGACATGGTGTTTTCTTTACATGTAGCGTCCTCTTGGTCTAAACCTACTATCCCCTGTCATTTCCTCGGGATTTTGTTTTATTTTACTCTTCTTTGTTGGGGAGCCGGCGTTCAAAAAGGCTATATCTTGCTGAATCGCGTCTATGATAGAGAGATACCAGAGCGATTTATGAAAATCATCTAGGCAGTTATGAGTTCCTACTGAAATATAGATAATGTACATACCGATAATAAAGAAAATTTTTTTTCTGTATGATACTATGTTATTGTTTTCTAATATGTACTAAGTATGATCCCAAAAGTTAGGTATTGGTAAAAACTTGCAATTTATATTCGCTATGTACCTCTCAAAACCTTCGCCTTAACTGTTACAGTATCAGCAGTTAACAGGTATAACTATTGCCGCATTCAGCTCTTGTTGCTCCTCTAGGTATATAAACGTTAGGACGTCCTTAACAAAAACATTCGTATCGTTCCAAATCCAGAGCCAAAACACTTTTACTTCAGCCGTGGTTGTCAGGTACTATTACTAATAATTCTGTCTATATGCTTAGCCGGCTGCCGCGCGGTTATGTCGAAGTAAATCACGTGAAATACAATAGCCAGATGTTGGAGCTCGAATCAAAGTATAGAGATTCGAGAAGAGGGGCAGATCAGATGTACAAAGTATGGTTGATTCTGACTTGTTACTCTAATTGTATGAGATTGTGTTGATCCCAATATCATTGCCAAGCGAAGCTTGTTGCCAAGCGAAGCTTGGCTATTAACCGCACTTTAGCGTCTTCCTGGGGGTTTTGAAAACAT
>NPHW01004215.1:9962-38738 GCA_002240705.1 Elaphomyces granulatus
CAGGCGGGCAGAGAAGACCTGGCAGTAAAATTGAATAATGCCATTGTTCTTGCACTTTGTCCAATGCGAATTGGGAGATAAACCCATTGACTGAGGCGAGCACCGTAGAAAAAGCGTCTACCACATCCTTAGGATCGCGAATGGAATGCCTAAGGACTGTTTTGTTTTTAGAGCGGAGTGCAGGCTTTCTGTACGAGAGGTAACGTTACGGTGTTGAAGACACTGGCGTGTCCAAGCTGTTACTACATATCTTCTGCTTATGCCGAGAAAGCCATATATACTATAGTATGTATTCACGAACGAGCCTTGGTTACCGGGTTTGAAATTGTTCCCAAGTCACAGCGTAGTCGGGCTCTGTTTTCGCATATATAACTGTTCATCATCTCCTCCCATTTTGTGTTCCCTTGAAGCCTCGGCACGAAGAACTCGCTTTCAAGTTCAAGGGTTTTGTAACCTCGCAAGAACTCGTTTAAATGATTCTGTATCTTCATTTGACATAAATGCAGACGTTGAACAGTGGAAGACGAAAACAATTCACCTTATTATATCATATGTCGAGTCCATAACCAGGACTTCCGCATGTGGCGCGGATAGACTGAAATGGTGGCTTAGCCACCGGAACGGAGGAACCTTGGTTCCGAGGTAAAACGTTTGAGCCACCTGAATTTGGAGCGGAAGAATATCCCAAAGCATCTTGAATTTAAATTCGACCTTTTCTATTACTATTTTTTCTCCTTTGCGGCGTGTTTTCGACATCCTAATTATACGCTTTCTGTTTGGTTTCCCTGTATCATCCCCAGCCCGGATTCTTACTCCTCCCGGCTCCATCATGGCCTCCGAACTTCGCTCTCTCGCCTCAGAGCTCAGGACTGCTCTCCATCGCAAACAACTCGATACGGCTGCGAGTTACCTTAGTCGCGCAAAGCATATCTTGCTGCAGCAAAATGCCCTGATACCAACCTCCTCAACTCCTCCACAGCTTGTCTCCCTCGCCCGAGAGATTCTCGAACTTGGAGCTCTCACATCTATTCGCCGGGAAGATGCATCCTCGTTTACTCGCTACTACCAACAGCTGCAACCGTTCTATGATGCAGAGGGGCATCTGGAGACGACCGGATCAACGTCAGGCTTGGATCTGTCGACAAGTCAGAGAAGCAAGATTACGGGCCTCTATTTGTTGCTGTTGCTGAGTGTTGGGAACACGTCCCAATTCCATACAGTCCTGGAGGGCTTGGTTGTGGAAGCCTCTCTGAAGGGACATAATGTTGAGGATGATTCCTATATTAAGTATCCGGTGGAACTGGAAAGGAGTCTGATGGAGGGGAGCTACGATAAAGCCTGGCGGGAGACGAAATCGGAGCGCGTCCCGTCCGAAGATTTCAGCTTATTTTCAAATGTAAATCCATCCGTCTTCCTGTCTCATTTTCACGCTCTCTCGAGGGTTTATTCCCTTTTGGTTGTTTATTGTTAACGGGGCAAATTCCTTCTCGCAGGTCCTTGTTCGCACAATCCGCCGGGAAATTGCAGACTGCTCCGAGAGAGCATATCCATCTCTTCCCATCTCAAACGCCAAGAACCTTCTGTTCCTTAACTCGGAGGGCGCAGTCGTTGAATTTGCGCAAGAACGTGATTGGACTTTGCATGATGGTCGAATATATTTCCCAACAGATCCCGAATCGGCAGCGGCAGATGAAGAACAGCCAATCGGCCAGCCTGAGAAAGAAATTGTTCTATCTAGTGCTACGATTATTGAAAATTCTATCGGATATGCTAGGCAACTGGAAACCATTGTTTGAGGAGGGAATCTCTCCCATTAATCTCTCCCATTTTTTGGGTTGATTTTCTTTATTTTGTCTATAGTCCTCGCTAGATACGACCAGCCATACTTTCCATGTTTCAAAGCCATCAAGCGAATATTTCATGATTTTCTTTGGCGGATCTTTATTGGGAGCTCTGACGTAGAAGATGCCTACAGTAGGTATAATAATTATTGTTCCCTATCTGTCTAGCTACGATGGTCCTGGTTAATATCAACTGGTACTAATCTATGTCCTTGATTTCCCAGAGGCAAAGTCTCCGATCATAAAAACTGCTCGATACGCAGAAACTCCCGGCCCCCTTCAAGTTTACGTTCAGCCTCTCACCTCTCCACACATCGGAAGCGTAATTCATGCTTCGATGCTCCGTAAACCTCGCCAGAATCTCAATATCCCACTGTCCTTGATCGATGGGAACTGAGGAAGGACCTAAGCGACGCGTCCATGTGACACGGAGTAATCTTGTCCCTGCGTGCATACAGCTGGCAAGGATTAGATATGTATGACTAGACATATTATCATCTGCGTCAGCTGAGTTGGACGGAGAAATAGCACGCCGCTGACTATCCAGCAACTGCAGTCTCCAGACCCCTCCTTCGAGTCGTGTTTCTGTAAGAACTCTGCCTGTAGGAGTTGCATGATACACACGGATAAATTCGTCGTAACTACCCGTTAGGAGAACAGGAAAGCCATCGATGATTGATATAGGGAGCGGGAGAATGGCAGTCACCCCGGCCGTGTGGTGTCTAGCTTTGTCATTGTATTCGAGACACACAGGTGTCAAGCGTTCTTCGTGGTCATCATTACTACTTATATGCTCACGTCCTTCCGCTTCCTCGGGCGGGAATTGCAGCATGTGCAGCGCACCGAAATCATCTCCCGTGAATAGGAAGCTTTCAGCCACGTTGCCTTCTTCCGTATGAGTCCCATCTCTCGTAAAGGTTGCCAACGCAACAAACCACACCTCGATACTACTCTCTCGCCCCCCGAACTTTCTCTCCTCGAATTTCCCCTCTATTAGCTGGCCATCCGTCGAAAAGAAGGAAGTCGTTCCGTCCGAAAACGTCACTGCGAAACCACTGCCAACATGCAGAAATTGCTTGGGGGCCCAAGCAAGGAAGAGGACCGGTGAAAATGGATCCTCGTGGACTGGAATGGTCCAAATATGCTGAAAAACGGGCGTTTCCGTAGTAGAGGACGGTTCGACCCGATAGAGGGAAACGGAAGCAGCACTGGTAGCAACAGCCAGAAGAGTTTGTTCACGAGGGTGAAAATGGAGATCAAAAACTGCATGAGGAAGAGGAATGTAATGTGACTGGGTTCTGTGTAATAGTTGTTTTAGTAAATTGTTACATACAAAACTGAGTAATTGGAGGTGGCAAACCGTATGACTATCGCTTTTATAATATTAATGATGACAGCTTTCTCTTACAATTGTAAAGATGCCGTGTTGAACTTCCACAGTTGAAGACTGCCAGTCTTCTTCTGCACAATGGCACCACCACCGACGCTCTTCTCTGATAATAAGTAAGTACCTACGACGAAGAAGTCTGGACCTGTCGGGCAGAATTCAAGACAGCTGGGCGGGGAATCTAGGAAGACTGTTGCTGTTGACCGTAAGTTTTGCATGCTCTGGGGTCTCATATAGTTAGAGTATCTGATATAACTACATGTAGTTAACAGAGTCAAAGTTCATGGAAATTGATGCTAGAAGAATATCATTAATAAGAACTTTTGTATACATACATACATGATCATAATTAAAATTCCCACGCTAAAGCAATTTAGTTCAACTACGGCGGATAACAAAAAGCTTCCCCTACTCTCGCCTTGGGTAAGATTGACGTTGCTGTTATTTAAAAGGCTTTAGCGTCCGGATAGCCTGGCTTCTATCACACACATGCTGAGATTACAGCCAAAAATCCATGCCTTCTGGTGATCTCGCTAACATTTATTATTAACAAAGTTACTAAATGGCTTTTAATACCTTGTTACTCATAAGAGAGGGCAGTTTGATCTCTAGTATCATTGATGTTGGCTAGGTACTTCTATGAGATATGGTGCATCATGCTCTAACCAAGAGTCCAGACTGTCAAACTTCTAAAATTATTATAATATGTATGTGCTAAGATGTGATGAGTCGTCACCCCAGCCACCACTTGTGGGGTAGCACGCACATTGCCCAGTTTCCTAAGGATAAAGACTATCCTGTGATTTCCTGAAATGCGTTCTCTCTGTCGATCATCCATCTCCAGACATTATTCTGCTCCCGTGGCCAGGCTAAACACTTGTCTATGACATTCTGTTAGTGTGGGTAGTCTGTGTGTCCATAGCCCTGTTATCACATCCTTGCACGGCTCAAAATTCCCTAACAGTGTCAGGGAGCATGAAAGTGACAGCAGGAGAGAAGCTGGAATCGGGGGAAATGGATATTGATGAAGATAACGAAACCAAAATTGACGACGTCTTGTCCGATGAATCCAGCTTTTATGGTGCAATTTCTTGTTCTCTTTGTCTAACTATTGGAACTCTGCTATAATCGTTGCAACCCATTTTACTAATATCGAGGTTCTGAATCCTATGTAGGTGATGAGCAAAGGGCCTCATTAGACGATCGTGAATCTGCCTTCGACCCACTTCCCTATTGGGATACTCATCCGTACTTGCTCTCTACGATTGCATATCAAAACCGCTCAGCTGCTGCCGCAGGTGCCAAGAGGGCTAAAGACTCACTACACTCACATCCACACGATGGCCGTCAGGAGTGCTGGCAGTTGACGGAAACTGTGACAGATTTCCTAAGTCGATTACCTCCATCTACCGCGCTGGAGGACGTTGTCGGACCCTGGCTCTTTGTTCGTAATCCGAAAGACAACACGAGTGAAAAGGATCAGGGCAACGTGCCGGAGCTAGTGTCTGCAGGAACCGC
This sequence comes from Elaphomyces granulatus, assembly GCA_002240705.1. NCBI lineage: Eukaryota > Fungi > Ascomycota > Eurotiomycetes > Eurotiales > Elaphomycetaceae > Elaphomyces > Elaphomyces granulatus. The sequence goes on from NPHW01004215.1 coordinate 14,709, forward strand.
ACTCTTACGTGACTTCGAGAATGACAAGTCGCGACTGGAAGCTGAGCATGCGCTTAAAAAGAGCAGAACTTCCGCGCCACTAACTCGGGCGCTTAATACCCTTCGTCAGAGTCTAGAAAACCATATCTTAGTAGCGGCGCAGAGAGCTGGCGTCGTCACTGGAAAATGGATGCTGTTTCCACCTCCTGAGCAGGTAGATGAAGTCTGGGCTACAGTCGCTGGAGCAACTGTAGTGGGGGAGTTGGGAATCGGCGCAAAAGTTGCAACAAGGGATGGCCCAGGACCCAACCGGCTGATAGCTGTGTACACCAAGGATTACAGAGATGAGGGCGACGTGCGGCGGGTACTTTTGAAGCTTGTCAGACTGGGATTGGTAAACAAGATGCAGGAAAAACCGATTTATTACAAGCTCGATGCTTACACTTATTTGGAAATTCAAGGAAATAATCAGTATGGGCTCAGGGCGAGCAAGTCTTCAAGTCGGGACACTTTGCCAGGCGAGTGTTGATTGGCATGACCTTTTCAAGTTTATTCTTTCAAGAAGGATAATGCCATGATCCCATGGTCATTTGGCAGGATACTACTATCAGCAATAATGAATAGATTCTCAAGCATCTGTGTTCTTAGGAGGCTTCTTCTACATAGATGCGATAACACTGGCGCTAAGTTGCCAGGGATTGGTGTCCACGAATTTTCAGACTTCTCGTAGTTTCGGGATTTGAAGAGAGATCCCATAAGAGGTTATCCCGACTCGTTTATCCGCGAATCGGTTTCTGAGCTCAGGAGGGGGTTATGCCCCTGAGATTCGTTGGTAAAAGGCAGCGGCACTCTGCATCATCACCGTAAACTTAAAATGGTACATCTATGGTCGCTTTGATGTCTAGGTGATAATTAAGCCGTCGGCAGAGAATCATTTCGATAACCATGTCCCCTGTTGTAGCATAGTCGGCGGTTTCTCAGAGACCGGCCATCCTTCATGATTGATCATTTCCCAATATCTCCTCACAAGTGTGCCTCACCTCTTCAACCCCTTTGACACCTTCCCATTTCCTTAGGAGCCTGTCAACCTCTGTCCAATCTTCCTCTGCCTCCTCTCTTTTACCATCATTCAACAAGGTGCTCAACCTCTCTGGCGTCCTAAGCACCCATTCGACCGTTTGTCTCTGTGCGGCTTTCTGGTCATCTGCAGTGTCCTTTGCCGCTTTCATCTGCCTCCTCAATTCCTCCCCTTCTCGTATGATAGAGCTAGCCGTCTCAGCCACGAATCCCACCGCAGGCCCCAGACTCTTCGTCATCGTTAGTGGGGCTCCCCGCTCTTCCATACTCTGCCGCATCGTACCGATGGTCTCAACAGCCCGTATTAATTTGGAGTAGTTATCATACACAAGAGCCTTGCGTTCGCCGTCGAGGGTGCGAATATCTCCGACCAAGGTATTCTCCGCCTTCAGAACTGTGGAGAGTGGAGAAGTGGTAAGGAGTTGTTCGATATAGCGCTGCGCATCGAAATCGGGACTGTCCAGCTCCGTACTAACGGCCGTGGCAGACGGACTGACGAGATCCCCTACGTCCGTCGTACTCCGCGCGCTCTGGGGATGGGAAGCCGCAACGTTGCTGGCCGAGTCCAGACCGGCAGGCTTGAGATTGTAGTAATCCCGGAGGGCTGCACGGTTGCGGCGATGAACTGGCAATGCATTGCGAGCAGTGGTCGTTGATGTCGAGTTGACGCTGAGGTTGTTGAGATGGTCTAAAGATGGCCGGCGCGAGGATGTTGGAGTGGGTGTAGGCGCGCGAGACGAAGCGATTGAGGGTCGAGGAGATGATATCGTTGACATGTGGGAGAGCTGTATCTTGTAGAAAGACAGATAGATAGAAAAACCAGGTTCCTTTCTGCGAGTTTGGGAACTTGAAGCTGACACGGAGCGGAGATGGTGGCGGTGAGGTGCCTAGGTCGGCAGTAAAAGCAAAAGAATCATCGGAATGTTGATCGTCTGTGAATTCGAGAACAACAAGAAAACCACATTAATTTTATCTATTTAATTACAATGTCAAATCCTCAAGAGCACATCAAAAACCACCTTCTCACTGCCAAATGTCTCTCCGTCTCGCAACCCTGGTTGTCCAGCTTTCTTGCCTCCACCTCTCAACAGCAGCAACGTGCTCCTCTCTCTGCCTTAACGCAGACAGCGCTGTTCCGCCTCCTCGCCTCTGACTTTACCCGATCTCTATCCACTTCAGTACCCTCGGCCTTACTTCCTGTGGACATCTCCAATCCGGCGGTCAAGGAGCGCCGAGTCCCAGGACCGGTGCCCGTGCAGGTGCTCGATATTGAGGACATTGGCGTAAGTCTATGGAGCCAGGTCGAAGCAATCGAGCGCGTGGAGCGTGGAGAGACGCTTAAAGGGAAAGAGATTGTGCGAGTCGTGAACGTTGGCGGCGATGATGATGGGAATGAACAACAACAACAACAACAGCCGGCACCAGGAGGACCCCGACCCCCTTCTTCAGATGATGATGACCCCACTGCCGCCGCCGTCCCAGATGCGAACGGAAATCGCGATAATAACAATACCATGGCCAATGCGGACCTAGGGTTATCCGGCGCAACTCATGGGCCTCACCGTCTTGTGCTCCAAGATGCCGCTGGAACCAGGGTGGTTGCCTTTGAGTTGAAGCCCGTCGAAGGGGTCGCCATCGGCAAACTCCCCATAGGCGCAAAGCTGCTGTTGAGGGATGCAACCGTTGGGAGAGGTATGGTGCTGCTGAGCCCCGAGAGTGTCACACTTCTAGGAGGAAAGATCGAGGCCATGGATGCGGCCTGGCGGAAAGAGAGGAAGGCCAATTTGCTAGCCAGACTGGCTGAGATGGAAGCGCAGCCGGCGAGGGAGAGATGAGATCGCCACGGCTTTCGATCATCAATTGCGGGTATCGTAAGTGGACTCATCCTTCCGAGAATCCCTTTTCTAGAAGCTCGATTACCCCTACTCTGATAATATGATTGTCTATTCAATTGTGACCTATGATTTGAGTATTATATGATCTATCATACATCACCCAAGCTTCGAGGAGAAAAAATGTGCTACTATCGACTGAATAAATCATGCTAACTCCGTTAAGGCATGTACTAATTCCCCCCAACCATTTCGCCTCCAAGGTGCTACCATGATAGCTCGGAATGAATCTCCAATCTTCCCCGTCTGTGCGTATGCTTGACAAAGATCTTCTGCGTCGAGTAGGCCTCTTGGAGGCACACTCCGAAGAGCTGTCTTGACAGCCATTTCGGCAGGATATCGCTCCCCCGTTGTAGATGCAAGTTCCATCCAGCCGTGCGGCTGAGCCGGGGCTAACATCACCGCTGTGGTAGTCTCTCCAAGTCGTCTTAGACTTTCCGGGAGACTGGAATATCCCGTGAGTCCCAGGGCAGATATCGCAGCCAAGAGTTTGGTTATCCTACTTCGGTCGTGGATTTCGATGTTTTCCCTCGTCCTCAAGGTATATAGGTCTGCGTGGACTGCTTCTGTGGCATCCTGGTCGGTATCTAGCAGTACGATAGCCCCAAGGAGCGTAACCGCTCCGACGTGCTCGGGATGCCTCTCTACGCAGTCGAACAGCTGTTCACGAGCGACATTCCGTTCTTCTTCCCCCCCCTTAGCCCAGAGTACTTGCGCGAGAAGGCACACAACATCGGGATCATTGTCTGCTTCGCGCAATGCGTCTCGGAACATGTCGATTGCCTTGTCCATTGATTTGAGGTAGTAGAAGGCCAGACCGGCAGTTAAGTGAGCAGATAGTCTCAGTTTATGGATAGTCTCAGAATCAAGTCTATCTCCCTCCTCCTCGCTGGACAAGGTGAGGGCTGTCTCCGCCCTTTCAGCGGCTTCTTCGTATTCCAAGTTAGCAAGATGGGTTCGAGCGATATCTGCATTAGCCTGGGCGAACCGTATAAGAGAAGATCGAGATTCAACCAGTTCGTACTCTGCTTCAACACCAGAGCAGACTAATTGCAGGCTCGTTTGGGCGTCAGAATATTCACCAACCCGCTCTGCTATCAGGGCTGAGAGATGTTCGAATGCTAAATTGGTTGGTTCCTGATAATGAAGCTGATGGAGTGCAAAAAATGGCTGGATTAGCTGTGATATTTCGTTGGAAACTGACCGGTCCGACAGCAGATGGTCAAACAGACTCAGAGAGTAACGTTCTTTGGGAAGTACTGATGATGAAGTGGCGATTTCAAGGGCATGGGTGAAGAGGCCTCGTGATTCGGCTGCATCTCCAAAAAGGACGGCTAGGAATCCCTGTCCAAGCCATGCGTGAGCGTAATCAGGATCCGCCGACTGTGCACGAGTGAACGCATTGTTCGAGAGCTGAAGATCCTGGTGGATGAGGTAGAAGGCTCCCAGGTTTGTCCAGTTCTGAGCACTTCTTTCGTTTAAATGGAGGCTCCGGACAAAGGAATGTTGGGCGACCTTTGGGCTTAGGCTCGCTGTCACAACCCCCAAGGCATTCCAGAACTCTGAATTTCCTGCTTCTGATTCAATGGCCCTTTTAAAGCATCGAACTGCCGCCTTAAGAGACTTGCGAGACCGTCTCTTGCCCTTCTTCCCCGGGTTGAAGTCTGTGCACCTGTATGCCCGGTATTCAGCCCAACCGAGATTGTACCAGGCCACTGCCTGGGCGTGGACATCATTCGCAGAATGCCAGATTGCACGTTTGTAAGCTAGAATCATGGCATAAATCCACAAGTCTCGTCTGGCCAAGAGTCCTTCCTCCACCAATCTCGACGGGTTTGAATAGTCTCTACCCACGCCGTCGGTGTCGGTAATAACATCAAAGGCGCCCTCGCCGGGCTCAATGCTCAAAAGTATGTTAATCCCATCGGTGGATATGGACTCTGCGATGTGTCTAAGGTATGAAAAAATTGCGCATGCGTCTCCTACTGCTTTCCAGAGGTTAAACCCTTCGGCTCTTTCCTTCGAGATTGCTACCGCAGTCATTATGGCCTCGCTTGCATTGTCGGCAGCATCGCTAAACAAGCCCGATTCGACGTTCTTCCAGGCGCTCTCTGTAAGAGTTTGAAGCAAAGTAACTGCCACTCCATACTCAGCCGGCCGAATCTTCAGTACCTCCTCGTATCTTGCAATGGCATCTCCATATTCGCCTAACTCTCGCTTTACATTCGCCAGCATGTATCTCGCAAACCAGATGTGGCTCTTCTCTGCTTCTCCAAGGCTCATTTCCAACTCTTGTGCGTGCTCGAAGGCCTTTGTAGCAGAAATGTATCGACCCGAATTGTGATAGCTTTCCGCAAGACCGACCCAGGAGTGGTAATCGCCTGGAGAGATCCGAAGTGCAGCTTGAAATGATACAATACTTTTCACGTACTGCTGTCTGTTAATTTGTACGACACCCAAAGCCGCATGAGGCCAGCTGTGACCCTTTCGCTTTGACCCTGGAGCTGGCGTGGAGTTCCCCAGGTCGACAATTCGTTGTGCAACTGCTTCAACAAGATCCCATTCTTTCTGATCTGCGAACGATCTCGCCAAACGTTCGGCTGCTTCTACCTCCGCTGCAGAAAGTTCAAATGCCTTCTGGAAACATCGACGGGCCCGAGTCTTGTCCTTCTTATAGTCAGCGTAGTAAGTGCCCAAACTTGTATATGCCGGCGCATAGTTCATGTTAGACTGTATTGACGCAAGAAAACTGGCGTACGCTCTATTGCGATCTTTCCGAGCGGCTGGTGACGGATCTAGCTTCCATTGGCACTGGCCGATTTTATAGTAAATTTCAGCCTGGAACTCGCGGTTCGTGGTTTGTGTGCTCTGTACGTCAGAGAGCACGGCCTGCAACCCTCTTAATCCAGAGGCAAGGTCCCCCTTAAGTGCCGTACACCAGGACAACTCCACTCTGATTTTCAAATTCAAGGGATCTCGCTGTAAAGCGCGTTCTAGGAACTCGACCGCCTCCTCGTAATCCTGATCCTCTTCAAGAATTAATCCGATACCAAGAAGGCAGCTTGTATAAGTAGGCCTCCTTTGAAGTACACTCTCGAAAATCCCCTTAGCTTCTGGGTGATTCCGAGGGGATTGATGTGTGATTAGAGCAGTGGCAAGCGTGATGTTTACGGCATCAGTGGTGTTGCAAATATCCAAGCCGGTTTGCTTAGCCAAATCTTTGATGATGATCAGGCCCTTACGGGCAATATCTACGGCGCTCTCGTATTCTCCTAGACTCAGATAGAGCTCGCTCATAATGCGGTGGGCAATGATGGAGGAAGGAACTTGATCAAACCCATCTGTCATTAGTATTAAGCGATCCGCAACTGTCATCTCTGTAATTTCACCTTGTGAGTCGTCCGCTTTTGGCTCCGGTGAGATGATCACATTTGCAAACGGAGAGATATCACTAGTCAGAAAATTTTGTAGAACTTTGCTCAGTCCATGTTCGGGGAAGAACTCAATGAACTCCTTCAACAGGCCAAGATCCCACTGTTCGAAGGTCTCGACATCTTGCCATTCAAGGACGATCTCCCAAGCAGGTTCGAAAGGATGCTTGATTATGATCATGTCGCGGGCGGATTGATATACTTCTTTTCTTTTCTCGGCTTTCAGCCAATCTGGGAGAACAACAAGAAAGTCATAGGCTCGCTGCAACAATTTTTCCTCGTATTTACGACGAATTTCATCTTCGCCGGACCAATGTACTATGCCACGGTAGAGTTCGTCGAGCTCACTGCGTTCGAATACCTCCCGCTTCACCTCCACTGTTACTTGATCGATCTTGGCACCTAAACGTGTTCGACGTTCACCTATCTCGTAATTGATGAACTCCTTTTCCTCTGCTTCGGCTATCTCAATTATCCGGAGATACGTATCCGCAGGATGCGGGACCCTTCCTTCGAGACAATCATAGAGAGGACCATCTGGTAGGTGCAATAATAGAGCTTGTTTGTACTGCGAACGTGATCCATACTTCTCAGCAAACTTGATGAATTTTTCGACCACTTCTACGCAGTGATCCCGGTCTCCCCTGACCATAGTAGACCTTAGCAACTACCGCAATGGAACAAGGGCCATGGAACAACCGTACGCTTCTGAATAAATCTGTCCTAGACTGAGGGTGGCTTCACGATAGGCATCCAATTTCAGGTTTCCTTGCTTCTCGTACAATAAGATCAGGCCTTGCCAAGCCGTTTTGTCACCTCCCTTAATTCGAATTGCCGTGAGGTACGCATTTTCCGCCTCATGGTTGTTGCCGAGCTTGTCTAGTGCGAGTCCCAAGAACAAATTACTACGCCATCATGCGAATCAGAAACATAGCATAGCAGGGAATATATATATAATGATCACATACGCATGGTAGTTTTCAGGATTCTGGTCAATGAGCGCTGTTGCTTTCGTAGCTGCAAGCTCAAAATCTTTCGAATCCAGTGCCGTCCGGACCGCTTTCAAGGCTGCCTTGCCAGCCATTCTGGGGATAGGGTTGCCAATGTGTAGTAGTTGAGACTCATAGCCAAGCACCTGTGTGGAGTGCGATATAGGTACATATAATAGTTATCCTCGGGTAGGTATGTCACATGTGAGTTATACTGCGTGGGGCGGTCCACCAATACTTTGAGAATTTTCTGCCCCACGCCTGTGCTGTGTCACAGTGTGTGTCCAAAAATCTACAATACCTATATGCGTGCGTTATGAACAGGGATGTATGGATATATCATCTCAAAGAACACCAACACCAACCAATGGCAACCATCCATATCTACGGCTGAAATGTGACACGGCTTTACTGTCGTATAACTTGAGTCCATGACGTGAGATGAAGGGAGGTATCCACAATCCGACTACATACCTATGTCAATAACAATATATTACAAGTAAGTGACTGTTATATATATAAACACGACATGCATAGAAGGCTTTATAATTTTGTATATTATTTCTTTTTTCCATTTTGTTCCAAGACGTAATATGAACAAATCAACATCAACCGTTTAACTACAGTGGCTAGTAGCAGGTGAACACAAAACCATGAAAGAGTCACAGCACTCTAAATACATAAGTATTAAGTCCATTCCATTAATAATGCTTTAAGAAATTGAGATTAAAGTCCTGGAGAGCTTCATTAGCCTCCGGGCAATATTTCAAGGAGAGCTCGATTGACAGAAGATCCTGGATAGTGGAAATCTCTCCAACTGGAGTCTTGGGAAATGTGAACACAGTGGACTTCGATGTAAGTCAAGCATTCTCTAGCCAGCCATCGACTCATCACATATTCAATGACTTGGAGAAAGACACCTATGTAAGATCGAATAACTCCCATCATGATGTATCTCGATTCTCGCTTTTGATTCATGTCTTAACCTTTCGGGCCACTCGATCACTCGGGATTTATCATTTATCTGAAATCTAGGATACACCAGTTAATTTAATTAATCAATAGAGTATAAAAATAAGAAAGGAGAAGTCACATACTCGAGCAAGGAGGGGAGTGAGTTATCTCAGGAGCTCATGAAGCCGTTCCAGTGCCCCGGATTTCTATGCTTGGCAGCTAGTGTGATGACCCAGGCCCAAAGCATATGATAATGCAACTATGGGGTAGTCTACACTAGAATACAAAGCATAGGGAAGGAAAAGAGAAAGAGAAGAAGGGGCGGAAAGGAAGGCGGGGCAGAAGACTAGGGCAGGGCCGTGACAGCTGTTCTGTCACGTCTATTTCTCTTGGGTTGATGCTGCAGACCTCTTTCACTTTGTTTACTTCCGTACTCGTTTCAGGGCAATCTGTCGTTTACTGGTAATCCATCTATTTTTGCTCTATCATAGTGGCTTCTCATTTCTTCAAAGTTAGCCAACATATTTGCATGCCATCCGTGCTGTGCGGCAAAGTACTAGATTTCTGACTATGGCCCCGCCAAAAGTCTTCTCTCTTGATGGCCAGGATCTGAACTTGGTCACAGCAGAGGATATCAAGGCACATATCAAACCTGTCCTTGAGGACCACACTTTCAATTCGTCAAGGCCGAAACAATACTGCTAGTGTCCCGGCCTGCAAGCGCCTAGCCAGAGCCTTCGCTGCCCAGAAAAGTCTTCAAGTCGTCCACCTCGACAACGTTTTCACCACTTATTCCGCGTCCAATACTCCTCCAGCACTGACTTCCATTTTGAATGCTCTCCTCAAGATCCCCTGTCAATCTGTCTCGGAATGCATTTGGTTATCTTGTCCAAGCCCACTTGCTGATCTTTTGTCGCGCCATGTCCCGCTTCGCCACCTCATCCTAGACGATATTGGCCTAGGTCCGAAAGCTGGTACCTCATCAACCGATACCGCTTACCAGGAGCTCCTTAGTGAGATATACGGTGTCCCTATTAAACTGTTGACATATGAAGGAACGGAAGAAGAGGAACAGCGTGCCAAGGAATAACTCTAGTCCCAAATCCGTGGTTGTATCCGCGTAATACGCCATCTCCATATGAGTCATTGCGATAGGGGGCTCGAGATATTGGATGGCCTCGTCCTCATCGTCAGAAGATTCGTCTTCAAAAGGCCAAGGAGTATTCGTAACTTGGATCACTAATTCATTGGCACGCTGTGCCTCTTCTTCCACAGTTTAATAGCCTAGGACACCGTATATCTCACTAAGGAGCTCCTGGTAAGCGGTATCGGTTGATGTAACTACCTCCCCATCCTCAAAACAAACAGTCTAATCAATGTAAATTTCGAACATAAAATTAACGCTTTCAGCGTTAACGACAGCAATATCATTGCATATTTCAGCAGAGTCCTTCTGACCAGTTTCTGTGCCATCTCGAAAATCCTGTTCGTTGTCCTTTTCGCCGGACTTTGTACGACTTCGGGATTTTTCCTGCGAATCGAAAGACTTGTCACTATCATCTGTTGGAGCCTGAGGCCAGTAGAGCTCGGCTCACGTGCCCGCCGCACACTAGATTAGTTCTTGGAGCTTGAGCTCCTTTCTAGAGGAATCAAGCTGCTTCTCCCGTCATCATCCCCTGGGTCCTTCTTCTCAGCCTGAGACGTGGGTGATGATTCGGCCAGAACCACACCTCTCTCCGTCCAATAATATTGGTGGACCTTCAGGATGTCGGAAATATTGGAGCATGTCACTGGAGCAAATTCGCCGTTTAAAATGGTGGGTGTCACATGAACTATCCCAGGATATTCCCCCTCCGGCTTCTCTGTCGTAGCAACGGTTTAACGCGGAGTACATGTGTATAACAAAGGTAGGCCCCGGATTCTTCGAGCGCGCGTGAGACAACTGTACGAAGAGGAGGGGCTGAGAGGGCAACGAGGGCAAATTCACAAAAGGAATCCAACGATGTGGGCGTGTTGCAATCTAGTCCTAGACATCGGTATCCTTTGGGGCGTGTTGGACGAGTGCTCGCGATCATGATCTGAACCGATTCGGACTGTGGCAAAACCCGGAGAACGATACATGGCCAAAAACATTTCGGCACACCCCGACTTCGGTGGTTCTTCCAGAGACCATTGCTACCCAGTTTATCAGGATGGCCAACATTAAAAATTGGGAGATTATTGGACTTGCGGTATTCTGGCGAAGGAATATTGAGAAGCTCAGGAAATCTTAGTTTAACCCAATAGAGCCTATTAACTTCGATTGTGTGAAAAGGTAGCGGTTCTTGTCGCACGACGTTTGGGATATCCACGGTCTCCACGTCTGCTGTGGCCGCTGTGGCCTGGTCTCCATATTCGCCATTTTAGAAAAAAGAGGAAGGCAAGAGTAACGTATTCCACCCCCAAACGAGACACCCCATATCTCATTTTGTATGGGGTGTCTCGCTTGGGGGTGGAATACGTTACCTAAAAGGTGATGAAAAGAAAATTACGAGGAGGTCGAACATATGTACCTTCGTTGCTTAGTGTTTATGCCTCAGGCAGTAAGTGGGTTCAGACCAAAGATTCTGCCGCCGCTAGTCCTAATCAGAAGCGAGTCAATGCGGCTTAGAAACAAGCTCCAGGGCATGTTTAAATACACGTTTTGTAAAATAAACCCTATCCTCGTCCTTAATTTTCGAATTATCATACCAAACCGCGGCCAATGGTAAGGGCTCTTTAACCGAGTCAACTCTTCTTTCAATCTCGGAAATAAGCTTCTTATTATGGAAGATCCTTGGACTGTCAAGCACCGAGAGTCCGGTCGGGTCATAACGCCATCACAAAACCCGGTTGTGCCCGGAATCTACATATGATGTTTATTCTGATGGTGCTTCTCCCTTGTTAGGTCCCATTCCGGTGTCGAACCGTGGTTTGTCCGTCTGATCAGCCGAGTAAAAAAATTATCCGCATTACAAACTTGACATAGGCTAGGTTAGGCTTAGTAGTCTAAAAATAGCGGCCAAGCTAGCGCTTATTATAATTTATTATTTTATACGGCATGCGAGATACGCCGCGTACAGCGTACTTTAGGTTGTGGGTAGGCGCATAAAAGCTGTCCTATGATACGTCCCTCACAAGCCTTTTAATGATACATGTACGAGGGGATGAAGGCGAAGGAGCCCCTCGTGTTAGGCCGTATCCTCATCATGGTCAGCATCCTCATATAATTTGTTCAACACAACAACAGGGAATATAACAGTCTTATCAGTAGCAACTTGCCAATTAGCACTTGATCGGCAGATATATCTCTTCTTCTTTGCGTATAAAAGGGTCATCAACGCGGACGTCGAGAGTCGAAACCCCAATTGATACTACCTCCATTGTACGGATTGATTTTTACTATTGTTACCATCTTTACCCCAACTTTGTGTCAATTTGTTTTTATGGCCTCCCTACGACTCAGAATTGATAGACATAGGTTCAGAGATCCACATGACCGGGAGGTCACGATAAGGGGGATCAATGTTACTGGGGACGCTAAGTACCCAAAGTTTCCAGATATCCCCTCTCATGTTGCCGAGAACTTCTTCGATGCCGACAACGTTTCGTTCGTCGGTAGGCCTTTTTCCCTAGAAGATGCGGATCTGCACTTTGGGAAATTGAGAAGGTGGGGCTACAATACAATCAGGTATATCTTCACCTGGGAAGCAATTGAGCATGCTGGACCTGGCATTTATGATGACGATTGGATCAACTATACCATCGAGGTGCTTCGAGCGGCGAAGAAGCATGGATTCTATATATTGATGGACCCTCATCAGGATGCGGTATGTCCTTCATTACCATCCCACTACATCTTGCATTCGCACTCCTTTTAACATATTCCTAGTGGTCCAGACTTTCAGGAGGATCAGGTGCTCCGATGTGGACATTATATGCAGCTGGTCTTAACCCTAAGACCTTCCACAAGACACAAGCAGCTTTCGTTCAGAATACCTGGCCGAACCCGGCAGAGTTCCCGAAAATGATCTGGAGTACCAATTACACCCGACTCGCCGGCCTAACGATGTTCACTCTATTTTGGGGGGGCAAAGACTTTGCTCCTAAAGCTATCCTCGACGGCCAGAACATCCAGGATTACTTGCAAAGCCATTTTATTGCCGCCTGCAGATACCTTGCCCAAAAGATCCATGAGGCAGGTGATCTTGAAGATGAGGTTGTTGTTGGCTGGGAAAGCATGAACGAGCCCCACCGAGGAATGATTAGCATTCAAGACATATCCGTCATTCCCCCAGATCAGCAGCTCCAGCTAGGAACCTCTCCTTCAGCTTTCCAGGCAATGCTGACGGGCTCTGGCCGGCCCTGCGAGCAGGCAACATGGGCCTTTGGGAGCTTTGGCCCACATCAAATTGGCCGAGAGCTAGTCGACCCGGAGGGCGAATCTGCTTGGTTACCTGCCGACTTTGATGATTCAGTTTACAACTGGACGAGAGATCCTGGGTGGGAACTTGGCGAATGCTTGTGGGCTCAGCATGGTGTATGGGATCCTTCTGACGATACCATTTTACGGAAAGATTATTTTGCTAAAAGTCCCAAAACCGGGGAGCCTCTCAACTACGAGAAATTCACCAACACGTACTTCTTGGATCACTTTAGGAAATATCGAGACGCCATCCGCAGCGTCCATTGTCATGCCATTATTCTCTGCCAGCCTCCGGTTATGGAGCTCCCGCCTGATGTGAAAGGAACGGTCGATGATGATCCTAACATGGTTCATGCAGTCCACTATTATGATGGCTTGACGCTGCTCACGAAACATTGGTTAGCAGTCACCCCTTCCCCAGACACCATTTCACATACTAACCAAGATCAGGAACCGCTTGTACAACGTTGATGTTATCGGCATCCTTCGTGGAAAGTACCTTACACCAGCATTCGCAGTTAAGTTCGGAGAGACTGCGATTAGAAACTGCTTACGTGATCAACTGAAAACGCTTCGAGATGAGAGCTTTAAGTATATGGGTGCTCATCCACTTATTTTCACCGAGATTGGAATTCCCTATGATATGGATGACAAGTACGCATACAAGACCGGTGACTACAATAGTCAAATTAGCGCAATGGATGCAAATCATTTTGCGTTGGAGGGAAGTACAGCAAATGGCTTTACTCTTTGGGGATACGTGGCGAAGGTACTCTCTAATTCATCATCTCATATGGAGGCAACGCACCTGAAGCAAAGGTCACTGACGAGCAGAGTAGAATGGCCACAAATGGGGTGATCGGTGGAACGGTGAAGATTTGTCGATTTTCTCGCACGATGACCTAGAGCTTCCGAGTGCCAATCTTCTGGAGAGCCATTCCAGGACTTCACTTGACCGAAATTCACCCTCATTTTCGCGCAGTCAAAGCATGGCGGATTGCAGAGAAGTTGCACCGCATAACATTAAGAATATAATGGAGCCACCTTCTATCACCCCTCAATCCCAGACGTCGATCGAACTTTCTACTAAACCGGGTTTTCGCGCCGCCGAAGCCTTTATTCGCCCGAGTCCAATCGTCACTAACGGCGATCTGTCAACTTACGGCTTTGACCTGCGCAACTGTGTCTTTACTCTCTCGTTGGTAGCTAATATTGCAACGGTGGAAGATAGTCCGACCGAAATATATTTGCCAGAATTTCATTTCCCGGGCACGCACACCATTGTCTCGGTGAGTGGGGGCAAATGGATTATTGAGATAGATGAAGGTAGATCAAACAGCCTGCGACGTCTCAGATGGTGGCATGGTGAAGGAGAGCAAGATATCAAGATCCAGGGAGTTAAGCGAAAGCTTGGCAGGACCCTGAATTCCTCTGATGATGAGACCTATCTCGAACAGTGCCAGAGATCACCGTGTGCTGTAATGTAGGGGGTAGAATGGCTAAGCTTGGAAACGTATATAAGGTATTATTTTTGTTGCCTCTATCATCTTCGTCATATGTCCATTGTCCAGTATTAGTCTCAGGTCTGTAGGATGCTCTTTGCGCAAGAAATTTGCAAGCTGAAGAAAGACCATAAGGACATTCTCTTCTTTAAAGATCTCAAATATAGCCAAGGCGAGACATTAACCGTAAAATATGATTGTAAAAATCACTGTACAATGTTGCATGAGCCTGCTGGACGTAGAGGTGGATAGAGAAAAAAAAAACCGTTCTTGTCCAAGTAGTGTAAGGTTTAAGTGCAATGAAAACATCCCGCATTCACAACCGGAAGATCATTGGCTAATAACATATTTTGCTGCAAGTTCTCAAAAAACCTGCAAGTGGTCTCACAACGGTGAATAGTGAATACTATATAGGTATATCGATAAGGGATAGGTAACCCCCATGGAATCGATATATTCTTTTGTTTCTTTCTTTTGGGGGTGATTTTTCTTTGTAACTAGATTAAAGCTAGGCAACAAGGCTGACTTAAAACAACTAGTTGACTTGACCCGCGTCGTAACTTTTTATTTAGTTCGCAACAACCGATCGCGACTGGGAAGAAAAACTTGAATAAAAAAAGAAAAACTAAAAAAATACAAATAATATATGGGCTGGTAACAAATCGCTTAGCATTCACTAGAATAAAAGGAAAGCAAAAGAGGCAAAATACAGACCGTTGGGAGCCAGGCCGTTGCCTAAACGACTGGCTCCTTTTTCTTTGCTGGCCTCAGGTCTGCTCACCCACCAGTCCATAGAACGCAGAGAGTTCAAGTTCTAGAGAGGAAGGATAGATTCTTTGTTTGTGCTGTATTATCCCTGAAGCTTCAAAATGACCGCCAATGCGCTCGCGGATGGTACTAACATGTCAGATATCATTCAAGCTTTGGAACTAATACACAGCTCTGCGTCAACAAATGAACTACGACGGCGGGCTCTCAGTTTCTTGGAATCGCGAAAACAGGAAGAGTCAGCGGCTCAGAATGGATATATGTTGGCTTGTCGCCCTGACAATCCTCCCTTAGTTCGTTATTTTGGGCTATCGCTTTTAGACCATGTCTTGCGTCATACATCGTTTGTCCCGCCTGAAGACCAGGTTGTCAATCTGAGAGGGATGATTCTGGAGCTTTCAGGGTCTATTCGATCTGAAGATCCACCATACTTCCGCAACAAAGTTGCACAGTTGTGGGCGGAAATCGCTAAGAGAAGTTGGGGACTGAACTGGCTGGACATGGATGAGTCGTTGGTCAAGCTTTGGGCTGCAAGTCTACTGCACAAGGAATTCGTCTTGACCACCTTGGAGACCTTGTCTGAAGATATTTTCTATCGTGAGGACACCGTCTCTTCCTTGCGGGGAACAGAGCTCAACAGAGCGCTCGTGGAGATCTTTACACCTTTGGCGGTATTCGAAGAGGTATTCTCCGAGAGGGATCGCCGGGTTGTGCTTCGTTATGAAAGCGAAGGATGGCTGTCAAGGACCTGTAACTTTCTAGATGCCTGTCTTGAAAACATGCAGACCTCTTCGGCAGCCAAAGATTGTGCCCTCAAATGTCTCGCCGTCATTAAGTCTGGGTTAGTGTGGGCAATACCTAAAGCCGTTGTTTCCTGTCATTGTGTGGCAAGCATTTGCCGTACTCTGACCTCGCAAAATGACCAGGTCCTGGTGGTGAGATACTTTTAAAAATCACCCAGAAACTAGACGAGAACTTCTAATAGTCGCCAGGCTGCCGTCGAAGCCCTCCATGCCCTTTACAGTCGATCGAACTACAACGTTGAAGAGTTTCAGCCGTTGGTATATTTTATGTACCAGACAGACCATTTGGTCCTCCTGAGGCAAGTTTACGAGTGGTCCGTCGTCTCGGCCAGGAACCTCGATGAAACAAGATACGCAATATCAAAAAGGCTATCCGAAGTATGTACGATTCTATCTTGCAAGAATATTGATTACTAAACACGCCCGACAGTTAATGTCATACGTCGCGGGTTTCCTTGAGGAGAAAGCGTTTAACCTTCAAGGTGCCTCTGGAATTAACCTTCCACTTTTTTTAGATTTCTTAGTGGCTATTTTTCGCCACGAGAGCTTAACTGTCTCTATACCCATCCTTCATTCATTTTCGAGGTTATTGGCATCGGAGAAACTGGGTAATGTGGAGTTATCTTCCAGCTTACTTGCGCCACTCTTGGAAACGTGCACTCAGAGGCTGGTCCGGTGGGAGTCTCTCCCGGAAGGCTCAGATGACCCCACAGTGATGTTTCTAAATGAGGACATTGATACAATACCAGAACGGCATGCTTTCGTTGGCAATTACCGGCGGTACTGCTCTTCTGTGATTGAAATAATCGTCCAGAAACTGCCTCATGATTCAATACCCCATATACTCTCCGGAGTTGATGCTGTATTCAATAACTTGTACCAAGGCATCCCGCCGTTTAGCGGTAAGTTTCAAATTCGAGGAAAACCGAATTCAGAACGTTAACGATGTTGA
Source organism: Elaphomyces granulatus (assembly GCA_002240705.1). Taxonomy (NCBI): domain Eukaryota; kingdom Fungi; phylum Ascomycota; class Eurotiomycetes; order Eurotiales; family Elaphomycetaceae; genus Elaphomyces; species Elaphomyces granulatus. The sequence goes on from NPHW01004215.1 coordinate 31,500, forward strand.
ACAGTGGAGATGTTCAGAAAAACGTCGTTTCCTTTGATGCGTGCTGACACCCAGTTCACGGTGGTGGAGGCGACATTGAAGGGATACACAAAATGGGTAGCAACACATGGACAGAAACCGCAACAAGACGTATGGACCATCAACTCACCTTTCATTTTAGGTGGGGTTTACTGAAATAACAATTATAATTAGGAGCAGAAACGGAGAGAATTGGAGGGTTCACTTGAAACATGGGCTTTGAATCTAATGCAAAGAAGCTTCGAGGTCTGATGGGTATCCACTTGAACGTAGAAAGCTGATTTAATGCCTTGACAGGATCCAATTCTCAAGCAGAGGGTCATCAGGCTCGTCGTTGATATATCTTCTAAGGCCCTTGATAAGAACCCGAGTTTTGCCCTGAAAGTCCTCGAGTATATCTTGACGATGAACGTCGATGATCACCCAGAGTATCCAATATATTATGAGGCGGTGAAAGAGCTGCATACCTTGTCTAGCCATGAGCTGCGTCGATTGGCGATGCGTTATGCAGATTATTTTTCCGTGGGTTTTCACGAAACTGAAGTTAAACCAAGTCCTGATTAGTCGATTTCCAGACATTTTACGATCTCCTTGAACCTAAAATCCGAGAAATCGCTGCGTCCTACCAGATGGACGACAAGCTGCAAACGGAGCTCTCCTCCGTGCTTCTGATCATCATGTATGTATTATCGATCCAGATTGGTATATTTCCCCCAGCTGACCGCAACAGGCAGCGAGCCAACAATGTTGACCCGTTTGTCCGCAATTCACGATTGCAAGCTTTCATTGATCCAGTAAAGCAATCCTGGCAGATCGAGGACTTCCAACGTATATGTTCATCTTTTGATGGATTCTGCGACCTTCTTGGCCTCAGGAGGGTTGGTCCCTACATGCAAGCAAGAAATGCGCAGAAGGTGCCAGATTGGTCGGCAATATCCTTGGACGATGAAGGGAAGCGAATACAGGAAGATATGGCTGCCAAGTTTCAGGTATGGCAGACGCATAAGATTCTGAGAAGTGATTAACCTAGCCTTTTTTTTTTTTTAGCTCTTGCCTTTACGCGGGACGAAGACTATGCTGGCAATATCTACCGAGAAGCTCAAAAAGTCCGAGGTTGCATACGATGTGGCTTGCAACCTTTGGGGAGACAGCATTCCAATAATCCTTCCTACGCTTTTACGGCTTGTGAGGTATGGAACCCGAAACTCCCACCTTGCAAAGGTCCTGACAGATTATATAGCCACGCTCATGCATTCCACAACCCCACCAACTGGGGCGAACTTCCGGCGGATATGGAGGGAGTTGTCGGCCGCATTTTGACCGATAGGTTTTGGCAATCTGGGATATCTTCTGGAAGCAGGGAAGATTTCTATGCCAAGATTACAAACTCAAGATCTAGCCTTGAAGGGTTTGCTTCGTCAGTCCGTGGGAAAATCAGAGCTGTACGGGAGACATGTTACTCTATGCTTTTCAGCATGAGTAGGCTGCGTGAACGTTTTTATGGGTTTGAAGAGCTTCCAGGACCGTTATCAGAAGCGCTGTTCAAAGATTCGACGCATCTCTCCTCACATCAATTCTCAGTACTTTTGAACATCTCTCGATGCCTCATTGACGACTGTCCAGTGCGGTTTCGAAACCAGTTCCTGCCCCCTATGCTGTCGGCTTTATTCAATCAAATTGATCGAAAGGTTACTACCGAGTGGGATACCATTGAGCGACGAAAATCTGGCCTGGTGGATGGCGACCTTGCAGACGAAATGAAAGATGAAAGTATTCTTCGACAGTTGACATACTCTGTAGTGGTCATGGTAGCAAGCCTTCTAGACCCCCAGAGAGGTGGTAGGTAGCCGTTAGACCCACAAACCCTGTACTGGAGCTTCTCTTTTCTAACCCCGGGAGCTTTAGATCCTGACGAGGCCGAGCCCGCTGAACCTAGCGCGCCACATCCTCCTCCCGCTCTGTCGGATTCTATCCGTCATTTTGTCCTCTCTTCGCCCCCAATTCTCGAGCCAGTTATCCTCTTTTGCACACATGTCCTCCACATGCGGGATACTCGATGTTGCAGCATCATTATCCGTGTGCTCCGCTCTATCTTACAGGACTTCGCTCCTCCGCTTGATACCGTTACCGCGGTGACTATTCGAGAGTTTATTTCTTCAGAAGTCTTAAGAGCCTGCATTACATCAGTGCATGAGCCTTATTTTGTTGACATGCAAAAGGACTTTGCGTTGCTAATAGCTTCAATATGGGCCCTATACGGCCCAAGCACCCAAACGCCACGATCCGTGATGCTCAGCCTTCCTGGAATGGCTGAGCAGCGGGTGAAAAATACCGAGGTTGCACTCATGAGATCAACGATAGCACGGCAGCAGCGTGCTCTCATTTTGGATCTTCTATCAGGATTGAGAAGTGTGAGCATCTCCGAACAAGGGAAAATTCTTACAGTGACTTCTGAAGAACGACGAAAAGTACGAAGTGCACTGCAGGAAAGGTACATGACGAACGAGATGGAAGGGCAGGAGAAAACTAAAGTGAACATTGACGATGGGCCAGATCTCGGCGGTGTGTCTGACCTGTTCGGTTAGAATTCATGTGCACACCGATGTGCACACCGATATTATCGTTCCTTCTTCTATTCATTCGCGGCTCATCAGCCCGGTTTCCTCTTCCTAAACGCGATGTCAAGTAAATAGACATACAAGATATGTATCTAGACAGGTGGGCGATGGCTGAAGATGGCGGTTGATTTTTTCCAGATTCTGATACCCCCGGTGTTGTATGCCTGAGACGTTGGCGAATATACTGCCGCCACAGAAACCTATACTCGAATATGTCCGTATTATTTGCAAGTACATATCTTGTGTGCTCATGCATACATCCTTCATTAGATGGCGAACAAGAGAGTCAGGAACACTAGCAAACAAGTCACACTAATTTTATCTAACCCTTATTATATATACAGTGCTTGAAATTGCCACTTTGCATGAGGCTGACTTAAGAGCCCAGTACCCACAATGCGTGGTTGAGAGCAAACAGATCTTCTGGCATGCGGGATGGACAACATAAGACGGTGCGCCATTGCTGATTGGAATAAAAAAGAATTGACGGATGGTTCACTTTGTTTCGATTTACTTGGATAGATTGCCCGGGGTGTACATGAAGGTAGGGCGCACGAATCTAGGGAGGCAAGAATACTGTTAGTATTGCAATGGGACAAACGGATAATAAGAAGAAGTTTAAGTGTACCTATCAGAGTTGTAGACTTTAGTCTCCGTTCCCAACAATATCTTCTCCCGGGACTTGTCGGCGAAGTATCTTCGGGCTTGATCCCGATCCTCCTCAGCTTGAAGGAGAGGGATAAGGTGAATTCGAGACCACATCTTCTCCCTTGCAAGCTCGCTATCAAACAAAGGAAAAACAGTGAGCCCACGTAGATTTTAATCTGGAGATGGGAGAGATTTGGATGTCGGTGGAAATTGAAAGGACAGATCTGTTAAGGAGATTGTGACTTGGGAGTGGCATACTGTTGCTCACGGATTCCGTAGAAGAGTTTGTAGAAACCATAGGCCATCATCATGTGCATGCCAATGAGGTAGTAGACTGGTTTGAATCCACGCGCAGGGAGGTTACGCTGTCGATTGTTCGTCTTGTATTAGCCACTCTGCGAGCATTGTCTGATCACCAGCGATAACATACCTTGTACTGAACAGGCATGTAACCCCCAGCTGGGGGCATGTCCTGAGGCATGGTGACAGCTGTTGGCCAGTAATAAAAGTTGTACTGGAAGTTCGTCAACAAGATGGGTAGCAGATACCGAGATTTAATCACGTGATGATCTAGAGTTAGTGGGTTGATCTAAGCCCATGTCATTGGTTGCGTAACTTGCGTTGGACGATTGAAGCTGCACCTTTGCGCTTGAAGAATGGAGGCAGATGAGCGACCTACAAAATTACAGAAGCTTTCTTGTGATCAGTCTGATGACGAAAATGAAAATCCGCATGATGACCTTGCCCCTGTTATGACAGGAGCGATTGATCCCAACGAGGATACGCTAGGTTCCCCACTATCCACAGAAGCCGCCCACGATATCGCAAATTGTAGCCATGATCAGCGAGAGCAGAGTGGGGATGTGCCTGCTTCTATGTCAAAAACCCAATGGAAGAAATTACAGAGGCAACAAAAGTGGGAAGCAGGCCGTGATCTACGCAAGGTGAAACGGAAAGAAAAGCTCATCGCACGGAAGGAACGAAAACGGGCGGCGCGGGAGGTCAGCGATGGGAATTCTGTGCAGGGAAACAATAATAATCTCGCAGATATGGCACACCAACGCAGACTACGATCAGTTCTCTTGCCAGTCACCTTTATCCTTGACTGCTGTTTCGATGACCTCATGGTTGACAAAGAGCGCATATCGCTCGCATCACAGCTATCGCGCTGCTACTCCGACAACTCCAGAGCTCTCTACCGAAGCCACATGGTTATATCTTCCTTTGACAAGCTTCTCAAGGACAGATTTGATACTACCCTGAGGAAAGCACATAAAGGCTGGAAGGGGGTCCGATTTATGCAAGAGGATTTTGTTCACGCGGCGACAATGGCGAAAAACTGGATGGAACCTCCCAAGGGAGGGAAGATGCAGGGCCTGCTTGAAGCGTGGACGAATGCCAAACCAGAAGATGGGGAGATCGTGTACCTGACTGGAGATAGTCCCGACACACTCACCGAATTGAAGCCATACAGCAGCTACATCATTGGCGGCCTGGTGGATAAAAACCGGCACAAGGGGATTTGCTACAAGACTGCGGTAGAAAGGGGAATCAAGACCGCGAAGCTCCCTATTGGAGACTACATGGAGATGAGTTCCCGTTTTGTGCTTACGACCAACCATGTCGTTGAAATTATGCTGAAATGGCTCGAGTCGGGTGACTGGGGAGAAGCCTTCCTGCAGGTGATGCCCAAAAGAAAAGGAGGGGTTCTAAAACGCAGGGTGAGTCAAGATGCGGAAAAGGACGAGAAAGATGGGGAAACTGCTTCATCAGATGAGGATGAGGATCAGGATCCAGCTCCAGATGAGATACCAGCAGACCCCATTGAGGCTTCATGAGCTCAATAGCGTGTTCAATCTACCCCCTTAGATTATATTGCTTTTATATAGTTAGTGCAGATGCAAACACATGTAACCGAAACATTGCAATGCCAGTAGTTGTCCAGGTCTTGAACAGACCGCTTTTTGAATAAAAATTTGGCAAATGTGTATGTAGTAATAATATATAATAAATAATAATATCATAATAACATCTCCAAAGGCAAGCCACTGGCTAACTAGCACCGCCACACCACTTGTAGGTGTACTGTTTACATATAGAATGTGAACCATTTACGGCCTCATTTCCGGCGGGCTGCTTTAACATCACACACGGGCCACTATCCTGCACCCGTACATTTTGTCTTCGTAGCGCCCACGACTCACTTCCAACTCATGATCGAACCGCCGCCGAAAATGGCCGAATTCGCTGCCAGATTCAGCTCCCCTCCAATTTCGACTGGCCTACTCAGGCGCCCTAATATAGGAACTGGTAGAATATTTTGTATTTTAAAAAATCCTTTATATTTTGGCCTCAGATCCATCCTATTTTTGTGACATTATTTTGTATATAAATTAACCCCGAGATATAGAAAACAGAAAAAAAGCATCTAAACATCTCTATTTTTCCTTAACTTCCTCTACTTCCTCAGTTGAGGTCGTTCATCAGTAGTTTTCTCCTTCCAGGATCTTGTTTTCACAATAATGGTGCCACTCCTTCCCCTGCGAAGAAACTCGAACCAGACTATCATAGACATGTATATCAGGCTGTTATCTCAGCAGGCTCAGACGCTTCGCAGATGTATACTTGTAGCGCGGACGCTAACCGTGGACACGGACACGCTAATACTATAGCGTACATACTAGCGTATCTCAGAAGCTGTTATCTGCGTAGCGTCTGAGCCCAAAATGAAAAGTTTTGGTAGAGTTGGTCGAGGCCAGTTTTTTATATCTTAACAACCACAAGTTTTCTAAGAGACGAAATTTGTATTGGACCACATGTCACATTGTACATAATAAGACTATATACCTAATTTTTGTCTCCTTTTGATTTTAACCCCCAAAATTATACAAAAATGTTCCGATGCGCTTGTCTTGCTTACTCCATAAGGCGTATTAAGGGGCCTTTTCCATCATGTTCCTAGGGACATCTTCGAAGGCAGAGAAACTGAACTCTTGAAATGCTTTGAGACTACGGAGTGAATCTAATTCGCCTTTCAGGCTTCAGCTATGGAATCTACTATCGATTCTTCCAGACTCCCCCAGGATATGGTTAAGTAGTTAGGTGTTTTTCGTCTAGTTCGGGAGGAAGAACACCAAAATTTCGATGTTGAGTATTCTTTCATAACGTCAAATAATCATCGCATCATAGTTCTAATAAAGATAAAAATTGCAATACATAGTAACCAAATTACCAGCTATACTTTTCCATTTTTTATGCCGATCCAGTTTGTTATGTTTGCGTAGTGAAGCACAATATCACTAATTTCCCATCATGGTTCATTTCGGACGCCCGAAGTTCAGAACACTGTCCAAGGATAACTGTAGCTCCCTTAAAACTAGTTAAAGGTTGTTAAAGAGACCTAGGCAAAGTTGTGGATGGCAAACCCTCCTGCCTTCCTTGCTACCTTTTCATACTTTTTCTGAATGCAACCTGGATACAATTAAAAAACTTACAATGAGGACTATCCTCTTTCAATCTATTAAAAAAAATTCCCCCTTTACCTCCATGCATTGCCTGTAAATTGTGAGAAATATATCAACTCCTGAAAATTCTTTCAATTAAGTTAAGGCTTGGACTCCCGAACTGCCGGGCGGAAAGCACCTAACTATCCGGGGGCTGTCTGGAAGAATCCCGAGATAGCTTCAGTTAGAACTTCTCGTAGGAGTCCATCCTGGCCAGCAATAACCATTCCTAGGTCACGGCGCCTTCTTCCCTTTATGATGGGGTCATGGATAACCTCCTCAGGAGACTCCTGAGTATACCAGAAATGTGGATATTCTACCGACATTCATGCATGGTCTGGCGGATTTTGCAGAATTTCTCCCAAGAATTGCTTTGGGAAGACATAATAAGTTTGATATAGGGTAACGCAGCTCGTCTCGGCGATTCAAATAATGGTATTGGTTTGATTATA
>NPHW01004218.1:0-10392 GCA_002240705.1 Elaphomyces granulatus
GAAGAAAGCGATCGCCGCCTGCACCTTGCGCGGGCCCCTAGTAGGTATCATATCAGAGCAATAAACAATTGATTTGCATTGTCTCAGTCAGCTTAGATGAGACAAGATTTGCATTGTCTCGGGATTTGCAAACTATCGAGTTCTCATCAGGTAATCAGGCAATACCTGAGGTATACCAGGTAACCTGATTTATTTGCCTGACGGCTTGAGCCGCTTGACTGAATGTTCAATCAGGCTGCCTGACTGTTCTGTGTAACACATCTCTATATTTAATTAACTATGCGGCCTCAGCGCAAGAAATACCGGATTTGTCACGGATCCTGGATCCTGATTCTCGATCGATTTCACCCTTAGCTGAGGTAAATTGCATCCGGGTTGCATGCAAATTCAATAGATCTATCTATGTCGAAGCCTGGGGCCCTACCCTCTTCCAAATAAAGCCTCATGAAGAACCTATCATATCTGCCACACTGCACAAGATACAATCTCGCGGAATCCTCAAGAAATATAGTTAGTGTGACCTCTTCTTCTTTCTTCTCTTCCATCTTTGCAATTCACTGAATTCTTCATCGCATTCCGTATGAAACTGCCCAACGCGAATAATGTCGATGTTTAATATATGTTTACTCGGACTTAGGTGTCTAGCGTCTAAATGTTCGTGGTTTTGGGAGATATTCGGGTGTGTGGCGGGTATAACATCTACTACAATGGCATTCCTCGTTCTATACCACTTCGACGGGAAGCCTAAACCGGACTTACCTTTTCATACTACGCTTGGCCCTCTTTTATCCGTTCTGGGAACCATCGCCCGTGCTGGGATTTCTATCCCTCTGTCGTCTGGTATTAGTCAAATAATGTGGACCAGACTTCGCCAACGCTCTCGCCCCTTAAATGATATTGCCCGGTTTGATAATGCTAGTAGAAACTTTCTGGCTGGTCTTTTGCTTTGCCCTCACATCCTCGGCGAGTAAGTAATATTCAAGTTTCTATCCAAAACTCAAGGTCAAACCCCGACGAATCAATCTTATCTAACAAAATATAGTTTCCAGGTACTCCTTGGGGTCTTTATTGGTCTTACCACCTTTGCAATTGAACCTTGCTTTCAAGCAGCGTTGATCTATAATGAGGCCTCTGGAAGATCGACTATTCAACGCTGTGAATCGGCTCAATGGAATAGCTCGATCGCGGATACAGTGCAGGCTGCGTTAGCCCTCGAGGTATTCCTCGATGATTACAACCAACCCTCTAATGATGACCAAATCCTACAGGAGCTCAATACTAATTGTTCGTCTGGCGACTGCAGCTGGCCGCCCATATCGACCTTGGGGTTTTGCAGTGCTTGCGCCAATATCACTAGCTCTATCTCCATAAGTTGTCGTAGCGATAACACTAGTTTTCTGGGGCATTCGTGCAACTACACCCTTCCTAACGGACTTATGATAAGGGATGATCCTCCCCCATCATATTCCTGGTTCAGCACTACTGTTGGCGACAATCCTACATCTTATTCTTATTACCAACACTGGGACGACTCATTCATTGCTTCTCTATCTATTCTCAGGTTCAGTGTTTACGAAGAATATGGCAAGTATGGGCTGGATGGTCAACCGGTACCGACTCCATCTGCTAGTAGTCTTGTCGACCCTATTCCCATGGCCTTAGAGTGTATATTCTACTGGTGCATAATGGGCTACAATACTTCCGTCAATGATGGGGTTCTATACCAAAACATCACTGGCACGTGGCATGGTGGGACGATAGTCAACAACTCCGAGTCGTCCGAGCTCAAAATGTCCCCACCCAGGGACCAGTGGGCCGATCTGGGAATCACGCAGCAAACCAATTTTACGGCTCCAACATCGGTCACAGACAACGCTAGCGGCGCAATCTACATGGCATTTGCAACTCCCAAGAATAACATGACCTTCCCTCCCCTCTCAAACACCGACTTCAAAAACTACCCCTCACTCGTCAACTACTCTACGTCCGAAATGACGAATGCGTTCCGCACTGCCTGCGACGATCTGGCTTTTGGGACTGCCAACAACTTGGGGCTTGTTACTACAGTACGCTGGGGGTGGTTTGCGCTTCCAGCGGCGGCTGTGTCACTTACAACTGTGTTCTTGATCTGGGTCGCGGCCAGTGACCAGACGGACGTCTGGAAGAATAGCCCACTAGCACTGCTATTCTATGGGTTGACAAATAAAGATAGAGAAGATAGACTTCTTGTGGGTGTGGCTGAGACGTTGAGTATTCATAAGATGGAGGAGGTGGCCAAGAATGTCCGAATCTGCTTGGTAAAGGAGGGGCTTCGGGTCGATCAAAAATTGCCCGACCGGGATGCAGTTGACCGTGGCCAGAAGAAAGTTGAACATGATCAGAAATTTGCCAACAATCGAATTCGAAGCTCATCGTGGCCACAGGTTCTAAAACCGACGACGATTCTTTGACCAATGCCGTGGCCCAAAAAATCGGTTCTGACCACGCCACGGTCTGAAATAATTCGCTCTGGCTATGCTCATAATTCAGCGCTTCCTTTCCTGACCACGCTCGGCTTTCACTTGATAATTAAGGCGCATTTATTATTATCATTATTATGTTCCTTTCACTATTCTAGTGCCTCCTGGGCCTATGTATGTATACTAGTATAGTGCATCTATGTTTATTTTGTAAAGGGAAACCTCCAGCTCCTTGCTGCCTCTCTGTTTTGCCTTCTGTGCAGCGGTGAAGCCATCCTTTCCGGTGTCATAGCCCTTCCTTGTACAGCTGGAACTGGTTGAGAAGTCCTGATCCGAGTAGCCATGTTGTTATCGCTTTGTGGCTTTTGGGTGTTGATGCTAGAGTTTGGTACTCTGCCAGCAGGTCGTGTCTTCGACAGTCTTTCAAGCGAAGGGCAGTACTGGATTATACTAATGTTTAGCTGTCTGTTTCCCTCCTCCACAGTCGCAGTTCGGGTTGTCGTATCATACATTGATATGTTGGAACTTTCGTTCTGTGGAGGTCCGAGGAAGGCTCCGAATCCGATGCACTCAGTTCTGACCAGGTTATGTAGCAACATTGGTTTCTCTTCGCGTTAACAAGGATCTCATTTGAAGAATTTCGTGGCTGGGAGGATAGCGGCTTGTCCTCCTTGACCTGTAGTTAATTGTCCCACTTCTCATCCCTCCTGGCCATTCTTGGCAGCTGCTTGTAATGATTCCTTCTGATTCCTTCCTTGATGCTAGAGGTCCCTTTTCCGTTTTCTCCTGTGACGCAAGGTTCCTGTCAGATAGCTAGGTGATAATGCTTGTTGTTCTGTGTTCAATCTATTCTGATCTACTAGCTATGTACAAACATTGACCCTGTATTTATACCTTTGATGCCCTGTATGTATGTAGAATGTTCCTGAAGTGGTAAACTTCAGCCTGAGGCATTGGTACATAACTGTTTCTGGCCCACTTGTTTGTTCTTTTAAGAAGACGGGGAAATCGCTGGCTTGTTTCTGGACAACGTTCTTCTGAAATATAGGCTATATCTCACACTTGCCTCCCTTTCCTGCCCTAGCCGAAGATAAACAACGGAAAACCGCCATTTGATGAACGAATCTGTTTTCTGTGATTGCCGTACATTGTTATACGGTAATTGTTGTTCTCGCCTTCCTATGAAGCATTAGCATAGATCCACAGCAATGCTCGAGGAAAACATACATTAGCATCAAACGAGATATCAAAGCGTCCGAAGGAGGCGTTATCACATTCTCCGGTACATTCATGTCTCCGGGTTGATTCGGGTTTCTTATATCTAAAAAGTAACGACTAAGTGCGGTCCAGATCATAGCCACAGTCTCTTCTTGACCCCCGCCGAACTCCCCTAATGATAGGGGAATCATGTGCAATTTGTGGGCAGTATATATTTTCCCGATTCTACGTCCTTAGCTTTCTGACGTTAGGAAAATGGCTCCCAGAGAGCCCGAAATCCTGTTCAGGTTGACTATGATCACGATCGAGACTTCCAGTCACCACACATCGGTACTCATCGCGCTTGAAGCATTGCCGCTTCGACCAGCCCTAGCCAGATCTGCTAGAGGGCTCTAACCCGGACGCGAGTTCATATTTTCCTCCTCCTGGACCGCGCTGTCAGGATGGGGGGTGATTTCGCAAGTCCTGCCTCCAGAGGCTTACACTATAAAGAAATCAGAACGAGGTAATTTCATTTATTTGAGATGATTGGGAGTATTTATAAGGGACTGTAATGCTTCCAAAAGATATTGACCTAATTCGCGGAATTGCGATTTTGAATTCTCCATATCTTTCATCAACTGAATACGTCCTGAAGGAATTCTAAGCTTCGCAAAATTGTTACAGTAACATCCTTAGATGAAATGGGGACGTGGTCATTCGAAATTGCAATTGTAATGTAACTTGCATCCGGATTCTAGTCGTCTTTGTCTGTTCTCAGTCCGCTGCGTTGCTTCAGAAAAGTCCGTAGAGATGATTGTCGGATGATTGTCGGCTTAAGCATAGAAGCTTTAAGCTAACTTACCCTGAAATCTCCAATCTATCTTCGCCAGGTCTCTCGCTAGCACGAAGTCGGCTTTGTATATCCGGTGTTCCAGGACACTGCAGATGAAGGCAGCCTGTGTCCCGGAACAATGAGCCACCATTTATCCCATGCTATTTCTAGTACGGAAGTAATGGCGGGTCTCTTTGCTCCGAGCAAGGCCCTATTTCCTGCACCATAGAAGCATCGGGCGAGACAGTGGTATATTGCTGGATGACAGAACGGAGACGAGTCAACCTGTTACCGTAACATAACTTATAAGGTCTTGCGGTTCAGTCTCGGCTGTCAGTGGATAACGTACATTATTATAATCTCGGCGCATAAATGCTGCTTCTTTCAGCAGATCCGCGGCTACCTCCATTTGTGACCTTCCCCTTGCCTCCAGTTCGACCCAAATGCTTCGCATGGTTTTCTCCTTACAGTATGTATGGGCATTGTCGCCATTCTGCCACTGGAATGCCCGAAGCTCGCATTTTGCTCTTTTTAGCTTGCTTTACGTGGCTATCATCTTGTCAATTGCAATACTATAATCTAATCTCTAGCGCCATGGCGGCAAGTTTGGGACTTAACTTCGTTTGCTGAGCTTCAATCTGTGCGTTCCAGCACTTGAACTTTTCAAAAATTCCTATATTAACATTAGTCAAACATATTATGAAGATATCATAGGAGAGACGTTGAACTTCAAAAAGCGGTGAGGCAGACGGTGAGATTATGATTGCAGAAAATTCGTATCTCCCATGAGTTGCATACGGCTCGGTAACCTTACCGCCCCTCACACCGCCGGCGGCCATAGCTCCTTAGATCCGGCTGCTATTTTTGGTTGATATACGGAGTATGTTCTCCCATATTCCTCGATCTCTACCAGCTATACTATACGTGATCAAGGCATCTGATATATCATATCATCAACCTCGAGCTCGACTGTTATGACTTCTAATAGACGACTGATCCACATCGAGATCTCGCCCTTTTAGACCCTTCCACTCCTTTCTTTGGTGCTATCCTGAACGTTATTTCCTTCGTTCTGTTATTCTCCATTAAAACGTTCAAGTGGAATGAATCCTCGATGATCAAAAAAACCCTCTTAAACCAAAATACCTATATGCATGGGTTAGTGACCTGGGTGCTCTAATTAGCCAAAGGAAGGCGAGAAGCACCAGCCAGCTATGAAAGAGGAGTTCAACGAACTAAAGCGCCATCACCGAGAAGACGAGAGGATAAGCGCCCAGATGTCAGCAACTCTACAAGCCCATGTATGTTAGACTGCCGGCTAACAACGTCATAGGGCAACTTGCAAAGCCATCCGATAAAAGAACTCGTCCAAACCCGCTAGAAACCGAATTGCCAGACCTCGGAGGTTTTCTGAGCCCTACCTGCCTTTCCATGCTTTTTCCTCGATGAAACCTGGGTGCAATCAAGGAAACTTACAATGAGGATCCTTCTCTTTCCATCCATACAAAAAACATCTTAATGTCGTGAAGAACACTCCACTATCAGATCATCCATCATACTAATTCCATCAAGGGGGGGGGGCGAAAGAACCCGTGTGTCTTGGTGGAAGAGGAAAGCAAAAGAAATGGCGTTTGCAGTAAGCAGTACGATTTTCTACAGATGGGAGGTACGTTATATGTATCTTTTTCTACGGGAAGCTTGGTATTAATCGCTAGGGCCTGGCCTGTGCAGACGGATTTAGAAGTCCGAAGTCGCTGAATTCAATTTGCTCCTATATGGAGGTAGTAAAAGAATGCATTACCTATCCATTGCCTGACCACCGAAGGAAACTTTCAGATAGTTCAGTGGAGCACTGGAGATTATGAATCATCAAAAAAAAATATGAAGTGCTTGTTTTTCGTAATAAATAAGTTCTTGAAGTATCTAACAGGGTATTTATACTTCTCAAGACTGGACTCTTCCTCTCCATCTCGTCCTATTCTATCTTGCTAAAAGCTGAGAGCTGAATCTCCGCATACGGCGGGCTATAGTGGGCCCCAGTGGTAAAATTTTCTTCCAACCGACCGGTTGACCGCCTCACTAAGTTACGTGGGTCGAGGGCAAGTCAAGGCCAACGAAAGGCTAGAGAGGGCAGATATGAGTCTTTCCTACAAGGCATATTTTCCCGCAAAGACGGTTTTTTGTTGTCTTGAGGTTGACCGTACGAGCTCTATGATGTATATAGAGGGCCCATGAGAGTAGGCCTGGCAGGCTTNNNTCTTCCTGACAGCTAAAGAACCATCACAGTAACCCCCTCACCCTTTTCCTTTTGTGTCCTTCTCGGCTGCGGTTGTTAAGGGCACATTACACACGGCGATATCGTCAGGGATGGCTTTGTTGAAAAGTCGATGGCTTTCTGTTCGCAGCCATCATATGATCATCGTTCATCCGGTAGTTATTACCGTATTTAACAACTTCGACCTTACAACCTGCTGTTCCTCAATCCCTCCAAATCCAGTATATCACCATTGATCACTTCCACTGACTACGGGTACAGCAGATGACGGTCTGATGAGCAGGGCAAATCGATGAAACTTGCCCTGCACAGCACAAAGGAATCCTGTATGATATCAGGGTTTAGCGCAGTCTAACCTTAAGCAGAGCAGTCGCTGATCGGATTGTCGATACCTTCAGGAATGACACCTCAGGAAAATACTCCGGAGCTGAAGTGGTCAGTGCTGAAGGTATCGACAGGTGATAGTTAGCATTATTAAGCCCACATGTAGTGCCACCCTCCTGCTCCAGCCTCATCGACTTCTTTGTTGATCTTTGAGTATAAGTCTGTTTTGCTTGATAGATAGTACTATAACATTTCTTTGGTTAAATCGAATCTCCGTTTTCATGCTGATCCGCTTTAACATTCCCATCGTCACTAAACCCATTCTTTGCTCTCCGCGATCGTGATCCAGTCTCATCCACTTCTTGGTCGACCTTTAGGTCATGTCCTCATGCTGATCCGTGATATAACATTCCGTTCTTTGGCCATGCCTCTTCGGTCGTTATTCTCTATATCTACGCCAGAAGCACTACTCACTGTGGTTTCTCGTGCTCCTGTCTGTTCGATATCTTGATTGACATTTAGATAAGCCTTATTTTACTTTACGTATTCCTGCTAATACGTTACCACTTCTGCCCCCGCCTCATTTTTATGTTCAGTCGTCGTTCTCTCGGCAATGTATCCACATCTAAACTACTATTCATTGTTATTACAGTTCCTCCGCGACTCCATTCGGATCTATTTCTCAAATCTTACTCATGCTTGAGATTTTTGTTTCTTCCTTGATTCATCATTCTACATGATGGATTGTGATCACCGTCATCGTCCCATCCTCGTTTCTTGCGACGTTTGGTATAAACCGGGCGCCATACTGATCGATTTCTTCCTTGATCTTTGTGTACATCACGCTCTCAAGCCGATCCGTTTTCGTTAAACATCCCATATTTCTGTCTTGCGGAGGTGTTCTATACCGACTAGGTTATCTCTTGCGATTTCCACTGCTCTGCTAACATTGTAGACGCAATGTTGGAATCCTCTACGCCTACTGGCATCCCCTACCCCCCGCATTTCATGTCTAATATGTTATAGTCGGTATGCTAACGAATGGCAGTCCAAAACGTCCCCTTGAAAGGTGTCAGTGTTCTGGCAATGAGCAAACAAAGGCAAGACGATTTGGCGGCAGTCCTGGCTTGGAGGTGTTCTATACGCCGAATAATTTGTATATGGCTACAGAATCCTCACGAGCCAGCACTACCCTTGACCAAGATCGTCTAAAAACCCTTTTATTAGAGAAAAAGAAAAATCCCGAACCTAACAATCATGATTCCTTTTTGACATCCTTACCTTACAAAGATATGTATCAACTTGAATGTAATCAGCTTCTAATAACTTAACATCGTTGTACATTATGTGAT
The DNA here is from genome assembly GCA_002240705.1 of Elaphomyces granulatus. Lineage (NCBI taxonomy): Eukaryota > Fungi > Ascomycota > Eurotiomycetes > Eurotiales > Elaphomycetaceae > Elaphomyces > Elaphomyces granulatus. The sequence goes on from NPHW01004218.1 coordinate 8,443, forward strand.
AATTTAATTTAAACAGAGAACAATAGTACAAATGTTGACTTGACGATGGTATTCAAGCCACTGTAATACTTTCTATCCTAATTTCCCAGCTAACTTAGTAGCACATCAAGCACCGCCTAAAGAGTTTAATAAACCAACAATATAACTGTACTTCATACTCTATTAAACCCTCCATGCGTAGCTAAAATGGACTTATGATAGGATATGTAGTTCACTGATTTTATGAGAACCCCACAGGGGTCGCTGACCGTCTCGAAAACGAGACGGCAGCTTTGATCGACTATATATCGAGTTGGGACATAATCGTGACAAAATAACACGCGAAATTGGAAAAACAATAGAAGAATTGTGATCCTAGAGCTTTGACGGACTCTATATCGAGTCTGGACAAGACGAGTGCAGAGAGTGACGAGGAAAAGAGAGCCCCACAATGAAGCTCCTACTTAGGTGAAAAACAGCAGCCATCCATTGGCCATGGCCCGTCAGGTGACCAGTCCACTGAGCTGAGCTGACCGCGGAAGACGAGACAACACTTCCTCAATCGAGTATTCTTGCTCGTGAAGCCGCCGCCTTTGGCGACAACGTGGCATTGGGACGAGCTCAAGATCATCCGGTCTTTTTTCTCACATTGACCAGTCCACTGAGCTGAGCTGAGCTGATACCGGTTATGCCTCCACTTTCCATTCCAGTAGGTCTCTACACATTCCCCTCGCAGTCTTCTGTCTTCGGCCGACTTGAAGTAAACGTGGACTTTCTTTCGCTCTGATCTTCTGGTCAAGTCCAAAATAATATGGTCTCTGTCTTGGACTATCACCCCTTCGCTGGTTCTGTGGTGTTCATGTGGCCCACAGCTAGAGAGAAAGTTAGCCTAAGGCTGGACTCACATATTGGAGAGATATGATTGCCGTACGTTATTGTCGCTGCCGTGTTACCCAGTCTGCGGGTACAGCTCGAGGCGTGCTCCTCTGTAAATTTCTTTATTTTGATCCACCTATTATTAGTATTCTCTCGCTTGAGGCGTGTCTGGGCAATGTTTGTCCACCAAATTTTTCCCCCGTGTAGCCACCCGCTGAAAATGGTTGACTCCATTCTAGCACCGCGGCGTGAACAATAGATTTGAATTGCCCGTGGTAGAAATCGTCGCCCTGGTGAGAAAAAATACCGGAAACGTTGTTGCCAAAGGCGGCGGCATCACGAGCAAGAATACTCGATTGAGGAAGTGTTGTCTCGTCTTCCACAGTAGAACTCACAACAATCAACATTGCCTATAGCTATCCCCTTGAGTTCCCTGTAATAATTGCACGAGTTACTAAGCGTAACTTATACAGAAGGTATTCTCGCCGATGCTCCAATTGGGCATATAATATGATAGTACTGGGGAAAGAGGTCGACGGCTTCCAGAAGAAAAATCGACAGAATACCACGTCAATAAGGTTTAAATATATTGAATAACAAGTCAAGTAATTCGAACGCGACGGCTGCGGTAGCCGTAATCCCAATCGATACAAACCACCACTCAAGAGCAGGAAAACGAGGACCTCGATGATTAGCTACTAGTTGAGATGGGTGTGAGCTCTTCCCAGGCTGTGCAGGTTACTGAAGTAACTCAGGTTGACCTTATGAGTGGTATACAGGCTGCTCAGCCGCCTGCTACTACTCCGGGCCGGGTTGGGGGGTCATTCTTGGCGGTCACTTTCGGGAGGGTCATTCTTGAGGGTCACCTTTTTGTGGGCTGTTAGTTTGAAGGTGCTAAATAAACAAATGAACAATCTTTTTAAGCATACCTACCTAGCATTTCGGAGATTGAGCGCTGGGGCAACAAAAGCCGTAGCGGCCGGGCACAACTCAGCTGGCTGAGGCTCCAGCAGTTGGGGAGTTGCTGATGGATTTCTGAATTTCGATCTGAAAGGGCGGGGTCTCGGTGTCGTTACAGTCGTCAATAATTAGAAG
>NPHW01004220.1:339-20223 GCA_002240705.1 Elaphomyces granulatus
TTTATTACATGTTAAATAACACCCAATCAGGTTAGATTATTTTACTGTTAATTAACAAGTCCGATTATATAATTGTGGTAAATACCATATATACCCAGCCAGACCCCTAGAAGCAGAGAAGCACTGAACCAAATAATAGCACTCGATCCTACTCTCTAATATAGGTCAATATCAAACCAAGCTAGCAATAACAAACAGCTACTTAGTATCGTGAGGTAAAAAAAGAAAGCAGTATTTATCGTCCAATCTATTGTAGTCTTTATCGTCCTAAGAAAACGGAGAAATTAGAATATTCCAATTTAGCCCAACTAACTACCGAGTATGTAGTCTCCTCGCAGAAAATAAGATCGATCATCGACCCAATATTGACACTTAGTTATATTATAGTAGTATCCAGGAGAAAAGGAATATGTACAAGCTGGAATAAGGAACAGCTGTTGTCAAGAAGCAGCTTCACTATCGTTGGCAGAATACCTAGTATTATAGGTAAGATTCTCTTTTTTTGGTGCTAGAGGTGGGGACGTCATGTGATCATAGACGCGCGGCTGAATTGATAACGAACGTCATACCTATCATGGATAATGATCCACTGAAAGGATCGGTCCCCACAGCCGAGTTTGTTTCATTATTTGCTATAATTGACTCAGTCTAATAATAATTGGCGTACTATTCCTCTATTACCTTTTCTTCCTACGAAGATGTCCTCTAATGTTGGTCTCCCAACGCCTCGAGGAAGTGGCACCTCCGGTTACGTCCAACGCAACTTGTCCTTCCTGAAGCCTAGGAACATAGGCTACGGTGCTCCGTATCCCCCTGTTTCCGGACCCAACGCTGGCGTATTGTCTTTCAAGCAGCGCAAACCGGACCAGAAAATCTTGGACCATGACCGGAAACGAGCGATTGAGTTGAAAGTGTTGGAAGAGCAGGAACGGCTCGAGGAAGAGAACGACCGGATCAAGGAAGAGGAAGAGGCTCGGCGGAGAAAGGTGAAAGACACTGAAACCGGCAATCAAGATAGTCGTGATAGGGTTGGAAAAAAGACTTTATCGGAGGAGGAGATCGAGGAAAGATGTGACGCCCTACGGAAACGGCTTTTGAAGGGATTGGAAGATGAGAATACACATCTGCAACACGGGCCTCGCGGTAATGATGGCCCCGAGGATAGATACCCAAGAGCATCCGGCTCCAATGGCGACAATAATAACTACCGGAGACGGCGGGATGGATATAACTCGGATGCGCTACCAAAGGAGAGACGGCAGTTTAAATCATATCAGGTTCATGAACTGGCGGAAGCGAAGATCCAAGAGACGGAGCGCCTTCGCAAGGCCTTGGGGATCAAGGAGGACTGGGAGAATGGAGCCCGTGAGCAAGGGGCGTCTCCGCGGAAGAATCGGGACAGAGAGTAGCTGTCTCACGACCTTATTCATCGGGATAGCTTTCGGAGCAGGGGCATAACGGAAAATTTGGTTCTCGGTGGAAATGGCTGGGAATTGTTTGTGCTAAACTCGGTGCCTTCTCGGCGATATGCGGAGTTTCGTTTTGCAAACTGTGCGGAAGGTCGCCATGATCAACATCGTAATTATGCATGATTTGTTATTTTTATTTTGTTATTTATTTACTGACGTGGGTACGGAGATTTATTCTAAGTTCCATTTAAGCATGTAACATTATTACCAGAATTGCAATCAGCGGCCATAGAGAAATATATTCAAGTAAGGAACTTTTCAATAACCCAACCATCCTTCAAGTCCTTTTCCTGTACCACCTTTCTGGCGGGTAGGGGCCAGCCCGTGCTTCCCGCTTCGCCCACTAGAGAAGGGATAACCCAGCACTCTCGAAGCTCAGGCAACCCTCCAAGGGATTCGATCTTCCCAATGGGTTTCCCGTAAGCGATTAGCGGGGTTCCATGTGCGAGCGCAGTGAGCTGGAGCCCGCTTGGCGATACGAGCGGAAACATTCTGATCCTCGAGGCAGTGTCCGAAACCACCGAGGGAGCTGATTGTTGAAGATGGGAGTACACGACGTATTGGGGCATTTCTTTTGACGACAGATGCGCAAGAACTGATGATGGGTGGACGTAGACGGCTATCTCGTCTAGCTGGGTTGCTCGATCTTCACGTGACGGAAAAAGAGTGAGATATGGGACATCAATGGCCCTCCTTGGGCTGTGTTGCATCTCTGGCGGTACTGGAGCTAGATCTGCACGGATGGCTATGTTATCGATGAATCCTGCTGTTACTATTTGTTTAAGTGCTTTGAGCTGCTTCTTTGACGGCTCTTGGAGGCGAGCCTCATATGCTTCTAATATGCGGGGATTGTTTGCGCGAACGATGTCAGTGAGCTGGCGACAGAGCTGAGAAGCTTCCTTGAGAGACTTATATCGCAAGAACATCTGGTCACAGAACGAGTCTCCGTCAGAAGCATACGCGTAGGCGCAGACGGCGGCGAGGTACTTTAAAGCATCAGAAGTGTCGTCGTGTTTACTAAGAAGGCGGTGTACTCTCTTGTATTCCTTTCGGCGCTTGTCTCGATCTGTGTCTTCCAGACGGTCGGTATTGGTATATATCTTATGTTGATCGCCTTCCGGCTTTGAATTAAGGATGTCGATCTGGCTCTCCGGGACGAACAAATCACCAACGGCTAGGGCTGAGACCAAAGCAATAACATAAGGCATGCAGCCGTGCTGATATCCAATCTGTAACATTTTTCCAAATCTTGGAGACAATGGGTATTCTGACAGGCGATGACCAATCTCTGTTACCTGCCCATCTGGCTTGAGAGCACTCAGATTCTTCAATAATTTCTCAGCTCTTGCAAGACCTTGACGACTTGGGGGTGTAGGAAAAGGGAAATTGATGACATTTTTTAGACCCATGCTCTTCATCTGCAGTACGACTCCTTCGATGGGGGTACGTAATATCTCTGGCTCCGTAAATTCTGGGAAATCCGACTCATAGATAGCCGAGGAGTAAAGCCTATAACAGTGACCAGGACCTGTTCGTCCTGCCCGCCCGGCTCTTTGGCTAGCGCTGGCTTTGCTAATCCAGCCGATTTGGAAACTCTGCACTCCAGTAAATAGGTCATACTGCTTCTCTTTGGCTCTCCCACAGTCAAATACATATCGAATTCCTGGGATTGTAAGACTTGTCTCAGCGACATTTGTCGCTAGGACGATAAGTCGTGAGCCAGCAGGAGGCGGGTCAAAGACTTTCAATTGCTCTTTTGTAGGCAGCTGCGAATAAAGTGGCAAAACATGAATCCACGCGGAAGAGCCCATAGCCTCCTCACCTAAATCAAAGGCTTCATCGTCCTCGATATTATCAACTCCATGCACCTCCAAGTCGCTGTCGCTCACATCATGGCAATTGGCGGCACCAGGGCCACCCAGCTCTAAGTCCTCCGCTTCAAGTGGCGCGTCAACAGCGGATACTTGGATTAAAGCTTGCACAGAATCATTCCATTCTGTTGGTTTGAATGTTTGCTTTAGCTGCTTTGAGAGCTGCTTGATTTCGGTCTGTCCGGTTAAGAAGACAAGTATTCCCCCAGGAGGTAATTTGCGGTGCCCTTTCGAGACTTTCCGAAAGGCTTCATCGATATAGTTGCGGTGTGTTCGCCGCGAAAAATGTATTGTGACAGGATACTGCCTGCCTTCAGCTTGGACTAACGGCGGCGCTCCATGTCGGAAGAGATGGGCATTCCCTGTAAAGTCTGATATTCGAAGAGTTGCGGACATAATGACGAGTTTCAATATTTTCACTGCCGGATCCTTTTCACTCATGGACTTTCGCAAATCAACAATACGACTAATCATGCCGATAAGGATGTCAGTGTTGACAGTTCTTTCATGTGCTTCATCAATAATAATGACGGAATACTTTTTAAGAGAGAAGTCTTGAACGATCTCTCGAAGAAGGATCCCGTCAGTCATGAATTTGATAGCCGTCTTATTGGAAACGGTTGAATCGAAGCGGACTTGGTAGGATACCTGATCCGAAAACTTCCCTAGTTCGTCCGCAACTCTTTTGGCCATGCTAATAGCTGCAACTCGTCGCGGCTGAGTCACTCCAATCATACCGGGATTAGGACTTTCGGCGTTGCCATAACCGGCTTCAAACAGAAACTGCGGCAACTGTGTCGTTTTGCCACTCCCTGTAGCACCCCAAATAACGACAGAAAGGTTGTTGTGTATAGCCTCCATGATCTTCTGTTCCTCCGCCACAACTGGTAGCCCGAGACGGACCCTTTGTACCGTTTCGGAACGATTTACCTGAACACTGAAAGCTTTACGGCTCGGGTCGCCATTTGTTGTTTGAAGTTCTGGGGGAAGAGGGTCATCCTCGGAAACAGTGTTCCTAGGTGTCTTGGTATTTGATATCAATGGCTGGGAAGAAATAGGAAGTCCAGCTGTTGGTTTGAATCCCACTGCTTCATTAATCTGTTGTATCGCCCACGCCTTAAAAGCAGAATTACGAGGCTGGATATGGGTGGCATTATGATCCTCGTTAGCCTCGTTTTCAGATTCACTTCGTTCTTCCAGGTCTGAAGAATCGCCAGCCGTCGAATCGGATTCGCCATCGCTAGTGTCGCATTTAAAATCGTTTGGTGACTTCTCGCTGTAGTCATTCCTATCACTTGCATTTGCTCCCTCTGAATCAAACCCCTCCCAAGGGATTTCCTGGATCGGGTTTGCCTTCCGCTTCATTCTTCTCTTTTTTAGCACTGGAAACCCGTCTTCGCCTAGTTCAAGAGGGCGTTTCAAGCCACTACCAAGCTCGGGAATAGCTGCTACTGTCACAGGGAATGAGTATTTTTTAGTGATAGTAGAAGCATATACATTAGGCTCCAAGTCAGATCCAGCAGATTCATCAGAGAAGTCCGATGGAAGGGTAATCTCATTGGCATTTTCGTCGGGAGCCTTATGGGTGGTTTGACGGCTTATATCATTTCTCTGCTGTTTTCCTAAATTTTTGGAGCTTTGAAAATTAGATGTGTCGACTTTATTTTGCGCAAGCTTCCTCAAGATTTCAAGATTTTCTTCTTTCTTTAGTTTGTTTTCCTATTCCCGAAGTTAGCTGAGGAAGTAAATGCCATGTAACATTCTGACATACAATATATTTATCTAACCGTTTTTTCTTTTTGGCAGAAATATTTGGCTGCTGAATTCGCAATTCCTCCCTCAATTTCTGTCTCCTTTCCTCTTTTTCTGCTTTTGAAATCGGTAGTATTTCCAAAACATTGGAGTCTACTTGTGCAGTTGTAGACTGACCATCGTGATTCTTGCGCTTATGCTTACGTTGACGAGGCGTAAATTTCGCCATCATAAGAACAATAATAACGATATTAATCCAGTTCTTATCGACAGATCCCAAAACAGAAAGATCTTACAAGTCGAATTCGAAATATTTTACCAAAATATTCTGCCGGCAATACATCCGCCGCCTACATATTACTACAGCGGCCACTATCCCTAATCGAGGCTAATTAGACTGCCCTCAGTCGGGACCATTATTTATCCAGAACGAGCTTGTCAACCGATATGACCAATCTTATGTTATAAGTCACTCAGACGTTAAAGTTATCGCCAATGGCCAACCTTTTTAATGTTGACAATGTTCATGAGACTCTTAAATTACCATTTCCAGCTTCAACAAAGCAAGCCGCGGGGATCGTTAGCGGAGTTTTGACAGATGTGATGTCAGTTAGCTTCTGTGATAAAATCCTAGTAATAATATCGCAAAAGGGCCGGCTATCTCATTGGGTGAGCATCGATCAGAGCCAAGGAAGCAACTTGGAAGCAACTTGTTACTGACAGACAGTTATAGCTCCAGGTACCTTTAGAAAACACCAATCCGGGGACCACCGGTTTTCATACTTTTTCGTCTGAAGCGAATGACGACAGTCTGTTACCTCTAACAGGCCTCACGGCTACAACTTTGCTAGGTGGTCATGCTCCTGGCCATGATACACTGGGCCAACTCTATGCGCGGCAAATTGCCAGCGCCATTATAATGAAAACTCCGCATGAAAAACGAGTGCTTGTGGTGGGTTTGGGGCTATCCATCTGTGAGCCCGATAAGGACGTCTTCGCTACCGTCATTGACCTTGTGTTGAGGTGTATTTGAAATAAGGTTGGGATAGAAAGAAATCGTGTCACTCAACAATCCCTAGAGGACGATAATTTTTATCCTCGGCTAAGAGCCGGCGATTTTGGGCCTCAGAGAGCCTACGTGTTGACGTTTATCATCGACAACTGGATCCAGGATGGCCGGTGACGAGTGTTGGAGAAATCCTTCATCTATTCCACCTTGACGAATATCAGGCCAATTTGGATCGACCTTTGCCAGGAGTCGGAATGGAGGCTAGGGCGAAGCACGAGTATATTGTTCTAACTCCTCTGCGTTGTGGAATCTCGCCGAGCTCTCCGAGACCGGCCTTATGATAGTTTCTTGATCGTATCGGTAGGAAGCATGATAAGTGTGACTATGCATGCAGCAATCTAGCGGTAGGCGGAGAAATTCGTTTGAGTTTTTATCCATTTGAGATCGCCAGTGAACAAAATATGCCGCGTTTGTTTCTTGAAGATACATATTAAAATTTAAGGGAATTGGGAAACTCGGCGTTCACAGAATTTCTCGCTTTGCATTATCGGGAATTAGACTAGCCAATGTTCAGATTTTCAATTCAAGTCTGATGAATACATATTATCTCTACTTAATGGGGAATTAGTGTCATTAGTGTCTATAATGCCAGTTCAGTCATCCACGTGGTATAGTTATTAGGTATATGACAGGAAGTAAATGTAGAAACTACTGGAGTTGGTCCCGGGCCAAGATGATGCAGTTTTCTCGGGCATGCCATATCCGTCTCGCTTTAACGACACCCAAACCAAATGTATCTTCAATGCCGCCATCGTGGGAGTTGGGGATGGTCTGCGATTCCTTATTTAACTCGTTTCCATGCGGGACTCCGAAATCCTGTAATGAAGGTCTCGTGGTCCTGACCTCCTCCACACTAGCCCCAAATTCATATTCTCCACGACAGAGAGCGGTAACACCAAGTGTTACAAATGCAGTTTTGCCACCTTTCAAGATGGGAAGAACCTGCTGCAACATACCGGTCCAAACGAGGCGTCTGGATAGGTCAAGGGCAATTGTGCTCGGCTGGTTACGAAGGCTGGGCTGCAATCTGAGAAGGGGGTGAATGGGCTCCGAAGAATGGTTATGGATTCTGACGGTCAGTGTCAAGAAGTCATTCGTCTTGGTAATATACTTCGAACGTCCTATTTGGATCACGGCCCCCGTTTTAGAGTTCGTTTCGCTTTCAGTATTGATAATAACACTAAGTCGAGACAATTGAAAAGTGACTTCGATCTCATCGATGCGTAGAGCATCCACCATCCGCTGGTTGAGTCGAATATTTCGAAACTCAATCTTCCCTTCGTGTCCTGAGGAGTCTTCTTTCCATTGCCCACTGATGCGTTTGAGCAGCTCTTCTCTGTACCAGAATGCCTCTCTGGAAGCGGCCTCAGCCTCGAAGCTTAACTTATTGGCACTCACGACGAATTGTCTCCTGAAGCCAGTGTTCAGGACAGGTATTGGGGTATGAGGTTTATCTAGAAAGATGCATGGAAGGATGAGGATGAATCGTGAGGCTTGACCCGGCTGAAGATCTTCAGAGAATATGGAAGAGCCGCTGCTTGCTTGCCCCATGACATCCTTTGCGATGACAATGCGAGAATCCTCACTGACCTGTAGACTCACAGAAAGTGTATTAGGCCAAATGTTTCGAAGATCAAGAATCACAAGACAATGTTCGGAACCGTATGGCTTAATGCCTAGGCGAGAGAGCATGGATGTTAATTGGGTTTCCCCCTTCTCCGATAGCTGTTGTAGAAGTGTCTCTTGATTCAAACTTAGCCTTAGACTTTTATTATCGATGCCGGAGGCTGACAAGGCTTGACTATTTCTGCTCATGTTGGACCAGGCAAAATCGCCTGTCAGGGGGACAATATCGCAACGGGCTACTTCGACGCTAGCATTCACAGTAATGGTTATAGGAATGGATAATTGTCTCGTGTAGAATGTATCTGGAACAATATCGCTAGGAGTCCCCAGATAGCAATAGTCAATCTGCATATTAGCGTCTTGCAATCCGGGCTTGCCAAAGACTTCGATGGTGAAAGTTGTACTTTTGCCTGGTGCAATCGAGTGATTCTTGGAGGTGTCGTCGCTTCGTCGCCAGCGTAAAGAGGGCTTCGTCAAGAGCTGAAGTTCGAGCTCGTATGCCTCCGCAGGAAGGAGGTCCTTTTTACTCAGTGCAGACTGTAACTGCCGTGTGGTAGAATCTTGGAAAGTGAACAGAATGAAATCAACTGGACAAGTCGATATATTTTGCAACGTAATGCCGAACATTCTATTTTCGCCTTCCAAAATCATCATTGCAGATTGGGAAAGCGAGATGGACTGCATCACAACCGACGGCTGCTTCTGGATAACTTTGATAGAGCAGGTAGCCGTTTCTGGTCCTACCTTCGTCACCGGCTTCCCATCCTGTGAGGCAGTCGAGCTCCAAGAGAGGGGCCGCTCTGTAGGAGAATCTTTGGCTGCAAGCCCAGTTCGCTTAATTCTCTTTTGGGGATTGGGTTTCCATAGCTTGGTGAAAATGGGAAATTTTCGCTTTCGACAGTGCCGAATTTTGACAATGCAACCCGTGATGTTAAGGATGCCTTCCGAGTGAGCCACACCTGAAATAATGGCTTCCTGAAAAGAGAAGGGTGGGAGCCATATATTCTTCAATTCGGCATCGAAGGGGACGCCGTTGCCGTCAAGTCGTAAACTCTCAATCTCAATCTCAAAGTGGTAGAGGTTCTGGAAAGTTATCTTGAAGGAAGCGTACTCTCCAACGATAAGAAGTGATTCAGAAGCTTTACTACTCCGCTTGGAGAATGGATTGTATAAAAACGGATCTGTCTTTGGGGCATCGGCACTTGCGGTAGCCACATTCAGCTCCTTCTTTGATCGATGAAAAGGTTTTTTGAAGTCAGGAACTCCCAGCAACTCAACACCACGAACAATAAAATCATCCCAATACTCGGCCTCAAGATCGGACGTCCCCAGTTTATGAGCGGCACCAATTGTACGCTTGATACTGCTTAGTAGGCGAATCTGTTCCTCCTCTGGGAGACAGGGAGGAATTCGGGAGTCTTCTGGAAGCATGAGATCTCCTCTAATCGTCTGAAGAAGTTCAACTGTAAAGTCGAGCACCCCCTCAAAGTCTGGAAGGGCCTCACAAAGATTTATGGCGGTCTTTAATGAATCGATCTTCAAAACCAAATCTCCGTATTCATTTAAAGTGAGGCAACGACACGAGCGGTCGACGATAGCCGTAATAGAATCGTAACTAGTGTTGTAATCTGTGGTTGGCAAACGTCGGCTACGTCTGGATTCACGGTAGGCTGAAGGCGGTACACCATATATCTCTCCTATCATGGTGAGAAGAGCACGGATTCCCTCCTCCATATTACCCGGTCCAACATCGAGAGCGTTGATATCGAATGTGGCATCGCTGAGGGTTGAGAGGCCAGCAGCAGGGTGGATACCGACCTGGGCAGCTCCAATCTTGCGAGCTTGGACAAGGCCAGGAACCATGATCGCAAGTAGCTCTCTCAACACAAAAGCTTTCTTTCGCTGTAGCCCCAACATAGTTAGGACAGAAACTACCCCGACCAAGATCGGCACAGTATCAGTCACAGGCAAGTCCGATGTAGGGGCAAGTGGCAAGGCACGAAACAGAAAATTTGCTATCTCAGTCTTGCGCAGCAGAAGTGATCCGCGCGGACGCTCAGGTTGACACAAAGGCAGTAATGGCTCATTCATAACGATGTGCCTCAATGCCATTTCATCTAAACCTCCATCACGTATACGCACAGCCGATAACAATCTGGCAAGACGTATTACTGTTTCTGAATATATCAACTGAGGCAACGGTTCCTCTGTAATATTCGCAGCGCGGTTATACAGACTCAAAATGTTGTTTGATAGGTCAGGCAATAAGTTAGCAAGATTCTGTAAAGAAACAAGTCTGTTTCCCGCCGGTGCGGTACCTAGATTCGAAATATTCGAATTTCCACCGGAAGTGGTATTATGTGAAATTTTCGAACCCGACCCATCGGCAACGGGATAACAGATTTGTGGTATCTAGCTATAGTATTAAAACGAGAACAAGAACGGAGTTCAAGTTATGCAATTTTTTGTGTGGAATATATACCTGGAAATCCATTCCCGCCCAGCCAAACATTAACAAACACAGAAGAAGGGACTCAAGAGCCTTTCCATGCCAAACATAATCGCTGCTAGCCCTAGCCATCGCTGCAGCATCAACTAGTTCTTTCAAAGCATCGGGCCACCTGCCAGCTTGAAGATACAAAGTGCCAATGACTACCCCTAAACGCCCTTTTATTCGGCTTTTTGTCCGATCAGCGGCGCTCAGCCCTTGAATTGACATTCGATCACGACTCTGCTCTTTCGATGATGATGGCTTCCCCACGGAGTTGGTACGGTTGGCTAGTTGTATTGATCTAGTAATTTCATCGAAGGTTGTTGGCGACTCGTGATCACTGGGAGCTGGCGAAGACCGGCCAGAGCTTAGTGCTGAGTCTGTGACCCCATTCGAACTCGCTGAGAGCTGAGCAGGCATAGTCATGCGATGTAAAAGCTTGTCAACTGGACGAGGGCGAAGCTCCGGTCCCCGACGTGGACCCCATGATGAAGCTCTTGGTGAGTCAATTGCGGGTAAGCTCTGCATCAGCTTCGCAAATCCATCGAGCTCACCAAGGAATAGCGACGTAATATCGCACAGAGCAGTCTTAATCGTGGTCGCCTTCGACGCTTCAGGCCGTGGAACCCACACAACATTCCCCGGACCGCTCAGAAGTTTGTCAAGTTGACTATAGTCAAATATAAGCAGCTGGTGGACTAAAGCTCGAGGGTTGTTTTCCTTCACCACTGCCAGCTGATCGAGAAGCTCTGTCAGGCCGCTGGGAGCCGGGTGCGTATTTGATTCCACTTCCGTGCGCAACACCTGCGGTGTTTCCCCTTTGATTTTATTCGAATCGTCCTTTAGTTCGGCACCGTCAGCGATGGCTAAGATTATCAGCGGTTCTCTGAAGATCTCGAACGGGAATAAGTCGAGGTGTGAGTTTGGTGGAACCGAGAACGATAAGTCATACAGAATCATTCCGGTAGGAAACGCCAGAGGAGAAAACATATCTGGTCAGTCAGTTTTACCCAGAATTGCTAAGGGATCAACATACTTCTGTTTGGTCGCGCATCGGGACTGACATCCCCAAGGCGAATTACATTTTCGGCCTGGAGTCTCGCCGCGAAACTCAAGAATCGCGAGCGCTTGATTCTTCCAACAGGAAGCAGGAGGGCATTGGGGCGCGCAGGCGCAATAGGAGACAACGGATCAACGCCCATGATGGTGTCTAGTATATTAAGTTTAGAGCAGCTCGGGCGCACACGAGACTGCTACCGGAGAGCTCGAGAGCTTCTAGAAGTCATATGTAGCCACTCAAAAGGAGGTATTAATACTACTTGGCTGTATTTAAAGGAAAAATTGTCGTTGGTGTCACCAAGTCAAGTGCACTTCAGGAATTATTTCCGCCTCGTTATTCAGGCCATAGAAACCTTGAAAACTTTCGGTTATTGTCTAACTACTTTGGGCCTTAGGGCCTCAGGCTGTCGTCTGGGAGATAAGTATTTATCTCCGACATGGTAACTCCCGATGATGCGCCGCCAGGTGATGATTTATTGAAGCTAGGGTGGCGTCGCGACAAAAGTATTATAGATTTTGAATTAAGAGCTGTTGCCTAGCATGTTCTGATTTTCGATTAACATTTACTTTCTCTTCTTAAAATCAAGCTTCGTTGTCGTACACATTACATACCCATGTGTTTTCAAGAAGGCTCCGCTCATTTACTTTCCCTGTAGGACTCTGGTGACTTGATCTTCAACGTTTCTAAGCGGAGTGTGTCAAGTGTGGTGTACTTAAACGCTGGATGCGAGTAATGGCACAAAAGATAGATTTCAACGCGCTAAAGGCGCGGACATTAGGCTCAGGCAATGATGAGGAAGCTGTCACAGTCGACACACGTGGCCTGATATCTAAAGTCCTTTCGCGATATTCAGGCAAATGGTACGTGTTGCATCTGTATGCCGTGCAAATTGCATTGTTAACACCTGGAGGTCCACAGGACTATTCTTCGAGAAATGATTCAAAATGCCGCTGACGCCTCTGCTACTCGAGTGACAGTCAAATTTGAAACCTTGCCTTCGACGACTGTACCGCTTCCTAGTTCTACAGACCCATCAACTCTCATCAAACACGTCATATCAAATCACACTCTCAAGCGTTTGCTCATATCGAACGATGGATATCCATTCACTGAGAAGGACTGGGCCAGACTCAAACGTATTGCTGACGGGAATCCGGATGAGACCAAGATTGGCGCCTTCGGAGTGGGATTCTATAGTGTCTTTGATGACTGCGAGGAGCCATTTGTGTCATCTGGCGGCGAGGCCATGGCATTCTATTGGAAAGGAAATGCACTTTTCACCAGGAGAACTAAACTGGGGGACGCGGACTTCAATCTCGACACGACTTTCGTTCTGGACTACCGTAACAACTCTTCTCCTGTACCCGCATTGACACAGCTTTCTCAGTTCCTCGCAAGTAGTCTTACTTTCGTGGGGCTTGAAAGTATAGAGCTTTGGCTGGATGAGTGGAGCCTTTTGAGGCTTAAAAAGAAAATTGCACCAAGCGTGAACATTGATTTGCCTAAGGACATTGAGACGAAGACTGACGAAGGCTTGATGAGGGTTTTGGGAGTTACGAGAGAAGTTGCACAGGTAGACGCTACCTGGATGCATGCTATTGAATGGAACCCAGCTAGTGTCGTATCGCGCCTTGACGCTTATCGAGATACAACGAATTCGCTACGCTCTTTCTTCTCAAAGTTCACTGGATCCGTGTCCGATACCGAGAAGCATGGAAAGCTAGCAAAAACCGAAAGCTCATCTGAGACAGAAGATCTGACGACTATGTGCACCGCTACCGTATTTCTGCACATAAATACTGCATCCCTTCAAGCTTCCATCAGTCATTCATTGAGCAGCGAACTGGAGCGGGCTACGAGGAAGCCACCACCAAAGCAGACAACTCTTGCTATCCTGACACCTTCCTATGATGCCGGAATGCCGACAGCGATCTCAAATGTCCTTGCATCTGTGCTTCCATCGGGGTCTGGGAGAGTTTTCATTGGCTTTCCTACTCATCAGACTACTGGTCTCAACGCCCACATATCCGCCCCGTCTGTGATTCCGACCGTTGAACGAGAAAGTATCGACCTCAACACCCGATATATCAGCAAATGGAATCTTGCGATTTTACGAGCGGCTGGCATTGTGTGCCGAATCGCTTGGTCTGCGGAAATGGCATCGATCAACGCTAAGATATTGTCAAGTGGCGAGCGACAAAGCAAAGCAAAAACCCGTAAGCCGGACATCTTAGGCTTAATTCCAGAAGCCATCCACACGGCCAATCAATTTGCATTTCGCGAGTCTACACCATCTTCGCAACTTGGACGGACAATAGAGGATTCATTTTGGATGTGTAATAAGTCTGCGTCTATTGAGGTATTGTCCACATGCGGGGTCATGCCAACTCACGAGGTTCGCATTGCACCAAAGGAACTAAGCTTTATGGATGGTATTCCCGTTCTTCCCGACGATTTTGTTTCGAAAGCCGGGGATTTCGTCAAGAAGTTAACCGATTTTGGTCTTGTGACCGACATTACAGTTTCGGATATAAAACGTGAATTAGAACGCAGTGCTCTAACATCCGCGCAACTTGGGGAATTTCTCAAGTGGCTCGGAAGAAAGGCCAATGAAGGTGAACTTGATCGCCCAACAGTTAAGAGCCTCCTAAATGTCGCTATAGCACAGGACGAGCCTGATAGTGATGTGCCGAGCCGTTTAATTGTGATGGCAGGGATTACGACTTACTTAAATCCTGCTCACATACCTGCGGACTTGCCTTTGCCGCTTTCTGTCATGCCATTCAAATATACGAAAGCACTGGAAAAACGAGAGTTAGATGCCCTAGGGTGGGAGGAACTGCAAATAGTTCCATGGATTCAATGGCTTGTCGACAACGCCGGGAGTAGAAATGTCCTTCCACAGCAGAAGGATTTAACGCAGGCGCCATCCTTTGCTGGGCAAATCTTGTCCGTTCTATCAAAGCAATGGGATTCATTAAACCCAAACTCGAAACAAATCGTCACAGATCTCTTGCATTCGCAGACCGTAATTCCGACAAATGGCGGGATGAAGCGACCGGCAGAGGCATATTTTTCTTCTGTCCGCCTCTTTGATGACCTTCCCGTCGTACCTCATCTGAATGGTGTTAAAGAGAAATTCTTAGTAGCCCTCGGAGTCCGCAAGACGGTGGAGCTAGGTGTGATTTTCGGGAGACTCCTTTCTGATACCGAGTCTGTTGATAAGAGTGGAAGCCCTAGAAGGAAATGGAGCCATGTCGACCTGATCAAGTATCTTGCATCTGTGAAGGACGATATCCCTCCTAGTGATATCGTGAAACTCAGGGATGCCAAATTTTGTACCCCTGAACCCGAACCTACAAACTCTGGGCAGCAAACACGATATAAGGTCTCGGAACTTTTCGAACCAAAGGAATCACTCAGGAAACTGGGCCTTCCAATGATTTTATGGCCTGTGAAATTCCAACTTAACAGTACTGAAGGCAAGTTTTTAACCATGTTAGGGCTTAGAAGTTATCCGTCTGCATTGGAATTGATTGAAATCATGGCCAAGGCAGCGGCAGAAAACAATAACCTAGTTCACACTAAGGCCATGTCCTACTTCATTGCGGAACATCACTCGAACGGCTATGCTAAGTTCGATAGTAGCAAAGTTACTCTTGCCTTTCTTCCTGTGGAAGGGCCGAAACAATTAAGCTCCCCGAGCAGCTGTTTTACCGATGATGGAGCTACATTATTTGGGTTTGATATTCTGAAGAGGGATCTTCATCCTCACGCTCAGAAATTTAGCGTTAGAGAGCATCCCCCAGTCAGTGAATGCATAAGCTTCCTAACAAAAAGGCCCCCAGTGACGACAAAGGAGGCGAGAAGCTTATTCTCGTATATGGCCAGAAGAATTGGTGAACTCGGCAGAATAGAGGGAGACCGTCTTGGCCAGGCAAGAATTGTTCCCATTTTGAATAAACCGGTCGCTGAAACGGGGGCACCTGTTCATCACGTTGAGCCTAGACACTGTTATCTAGGGCAAAGCGAGGACTATGGAGAGATTTTTGACTTCGTCGATTTTGGACAAGAAGCGAATCTGTTCCTTCTTGCCGTTGGCGCGCAACGTGAGCCCACTAAGGTCGAGGTTGCTTCCATTTTGGTGAGAGATGGCGCAAGAATATCATCCAAGTTTCAGAGCGCAGACAAATATTTAAATCTCTTGAGAAGCCTAGCCGAGAACCTGCCCGTCTTGAAAAGGAATAGAGAACTCTTCAATGAAATGAAAAAGGCTCCGTTTCTTCTCGCGAGTAAGGAGTTGCCGTCCCAGCCCAAGGGAACGGCTCTGAAGATGTGGCATACCATATTTGATGAGGAGGAGGACGCTTTTGAGGAAGACGGTCACGGCAGCAGGGAGTGGCAATTAGTTGCGGCAAAAGACGCGGTAATCGTTGATGATTTTCTTAGCTTCACGCATTTCAAGGAACACATCCTTGCTGCTCCCCAGGAAGAATTCCTTGAAAGCCTCTATGCCGCCCTTGGATCACCATTTTTGAGCAACATTGTGGAGGAAAAGGCGCAGTGGGGTGCGATGGCGTCAGATCAGCGACCAGCGGAGAAACTCCTAAAACTGATTAAGGAGCGTATACGGCTCTTCCTTCATGATCAAGCATCGGAATCCATAAAGCATGATATTAAATGGCTCGAGAAGTACCTCAGCGTGCAGGTTGTCCATTCAATCTTTCTCAAACGATCTCTTAAAAACCGTCGAGCCTATCATACACAGAAACGAAATGCCATTGTGACCCAGCAGATGAATGGTTGGACCTTGCTAATCTGTCCCAACGCATATGATTTATACGAGATAAGCCAGGCACTTGTTCATCTTGTCCTCGTACGGCCAAAGCTTCACTCAACCCTCACCCTAGAAATGCTTTTGAAGACCGATTTGTTTGAGTTGAAGGCTCGGGGCTATAATGTCCAACGTATTCTTCGGAGAAAGGCCGCCGAGGCCAAAATGGCGGAAGATCAGCGTCAGAAACAATTAGCGGAAGACCGCCGACATCTCAAAGAAAAGGAGACGGAATGGCTTAAATCTCAACAGCACCACTCTGACCAGCAGAATGCTCAAGCATTAATGCCAGGCGTCTTTCCCAACTCTCCTTCGAATAACGCAGACCAGCAGCAACCCATCCTCCATGAACCAGTTCAATTTGGGCCTCGCAATCTGTTCTCGAATTTGACCAAACGACTTGGACTTGATGACGGTGGAAAGAACCATCTTGGGCCCCCACCGCCCTATTCGGCGAATGGGCCTCAAAACCAGAATACTAATGACCCGACGCCCGTTACTTCTCCCCATGCGTTACAGAAGAATCTCCTTAGCGCTATCCAGTCTAGCCGGCCTCACGGATCTACGGGAATTTATAGCCGCCCAGTAACAAATCAAGTCACTGAGACCAAATCCTATTGCGACGAGCAGCCAAGTCATGATTTAGCATTTGCCGCGACACTCTCTTCTGGAATGAACGTGCTCATAGCCAGATCGACCAGCGACCAATCTGCTTTCCTGGCTGCAAATTCCGCGGGCCTCAATACATTTTCCTCCTTGTTGACTGAATGTGCTAGCGTGTTTGCTCTGCGAGTCGACAGTGTCAGCATTTTCTATGACCCTTTTGGTAAAACGATTGCTTTCAATCGTGGGGGCAGCATTCTTTGCAATTATCTTTACTTCAGTCAGCTGCATCAAACAAAGCTACTGCAGAACCCTGCCGAAGGAAGAGCCGATGCTTTAGTATATTGGTGGGTGATTATGTGTCATGAACTAGCCCATAACTTGGTCGAAGCCCATAGCTCTGATCATAGCTATTACACGTAGGCTTCTCTTTGCCCCCCGATGCATTGTTGTGACTTACTTGTACTGACATTGAATTAGCGAGGGTTTCGTGACCCAGTACTTCCCGAAGTTAGTCCAGAAATTATCAGGCACCCCTTCATGATATGATACGCGTTCTAGCTATTTTAATATTTTCGCATTGAGATATGACTGCTTTTGCTTTTTTTCTTTTGTGGATACGCTCCATCGCCCTCATCGAGTCATCTATAAGATTTTTTTTAATGTGCCGCCATCTTGGGAAGGAAAGTACTCAATGATTTGTCGCATTGAACATCCAGATGGATAGAACTGCTTGTCCCCTTCTTGATCGCGATAATTACTGCTCTATCATCTTGAACCCAATGGATTTCATGCCGAGAAAGAATCGGTGTTTGGATCATGACAAGTTATGACACTTAGAACATTAGTATGTCCACTTATATGGCTAGAGTGTATGTTTGACTTTCGCCTTCTACAGAACGAGTTCAAGATTATGCATGGAAATATGTACTTGTCGCACTACTAATGTATATGTAATTCAATTTTATGTGCACAGACCCTGGCCAGCCTCACCGCCTTACGGGAAATATACTGAAGGCGGTGAGACTAGCGTGCGATCTGACGATCTGATTGGTATAGTCACATGATTCAGAGCTAATTGTGAAAGTGATGGTTGTATATTTGCTCTAAGATGGAACTATAGCAGCTATTTATCCCCTTAATTGGCCAGTAGCCACGTTGCCGGTATTGATGTAGCAACGTGGCGGATACGTGGCTAATACCGTAGCGGATACGTGGCAAACGGAGAACAGTTTATCCGTGCCGAAGCGAGATTCCGGATGCCTGCACGCTCGCACTCCCACTCATCCGGGATCTATGCGAAGGCCAATGCCATAGCCCGCACCTCCCACTAGAGCCTGGATGACAGTTAAGAGAGGCGGCAGGGAAGGGAATTTATTTACAGGCAGTCCCGGGGGAANNGGGGAAAACCTCCACGCAAAACCTCTTGGGACAAAAACGGGAGGAAACCGGGCCAGATCATGACAAAAAAAAAAGAATAAAAGAAAAGAAGAGAAATTCAGAACGCCATGGTAAATAAATAAAAAAAAGAAATAAAGAAGTAAAAGAAACAAAGAAATCAGAGGCTCTTTGGCGCTCTATCCATCCCGAGACCTTTAACATGCCGAAGATGTAATTCTTTCGGCAACGCCTTTGTTAATATGTCGGCCGTCATATCCGAAGTTCGAACGTATTCCAGGCGAACTAGGCCGTTGGCGGCTGCATCTCGGATAATGTGGAATCGAATGTCGACATGCTTCGATCTACCGGAAACCGCGTAGGGAGGCTGGCCAGCCGTGGCAATGGCGCCTTGGTTGTCGCAGTATAAGGCATTTGCTGGCATTTGAGATTCGGTGTAGTCTGGTAATATTGCCAGCATAATCCTGCGAAGCCAGGCGATCTCGTAGGAGGCGTTGGCCAAACCGACGTATTCCGCGTCATGGGTCGAGCTGGTGACTAGCGACTGTTGCTTTGATTTCCACGATATTGGGCCGCCGTTCAGCAGGAACACAAAACCAGAGGTGGAACGCCGGTTGTTGAGATCAGCGGCAAAATCAGAGTCGCTGTACCCGTATAACAGGGGGTTAGCTGACGGGTCGGGCACGACGAACGAGATGCCAAGATCCTGAGTTCCAACAAGGTATCGAAGTACGCGTTTGACAGCGACAGCGTGTTTTGTACCGGGTCGAGATGAAAACTTCGAAAGGCGTGAGATGGTGAACGCAAGGTCGGGACGTGTACATATCATAAGGTACATTAGAACTCCCACTGTCGCACGGTACTCTAAGGCATTTTCTTCGTTGAGTAGCTCCATTTCGGGGGCTTCGACGAGTGGTTGCTTAGGATCCAAGGGCGTGGCAACAGAGGCCTCCGGCGCGTTGAAACGCTCTAGAAGTCGTTTAACGTAGTTTCGCTGGTGGATGATGACTTTGTCCTTGGTTCGTTCGATCTGTATGCCAAGAAAAAGTTTCGGAGTACCAAGGTCCCTGGTCTTAAATTCACGACTGCACTCTTTGACGAAGGCTTCTATTCCTTGGTCAGTGCCAGTCAGTAGTATATCATCCACAAAGAGAAGAAGAATAACGAATCTGTCATTGTGATTTCGAACGAAAATAGCCGGCTCTGCTTCACAACAGTGAAAACCTGACTTTAAGAGGAAATTTCTCATCCTCTCCCACCAGATCCTTGGCGCTTGTTTAAGGCCATATAAGGATCGACGAAGTTTTAATACAAACTTCTTTGGATCTAGGTCCATACCTTCCGGAACTCCCATATAGATTTCAGTATCAACATTGCCATTGAGAAAGGCGGTTATTATGTCAAGATTGCGTAGCGACCAGCCATTGAAGACAGATATTGCAACTAGCAGCCTGAATGCAGCCAAGGAGGCTGTTGGGGCAAACGTTTCCATGAAGTCAATGCCATATCGCTGTAAGAAACCTCGAATGACAAGACGTCCTTTAAAACGTGTGCCGCCATCAGGTAATGCTTTACGCTTAAAGACCCACTTGCCGGGGATCGGCTTACACCCTTTTGGCATCTGGCTGATCTCTTGGACAACCCATGTTCCGTTTTCCTCATGCGACTTAAGTTCTTCTTGAATGGATGGTGGCCAATTGATTGGATCCTG
>NPHW01004223.1:0-22072 GCA_002240705.1 Elaphomyces granulatus
ACCCGATAGTTGAACTAGATTGCTTCACAATAGATATACATATTCTAACGGAGTTTGACCGGAGTTACTCTACGGAAGTCACATGGTGATAAGTAAAGTATGATATACATATATGTATGATAAACAACTGATCCGAATCGTGCTTTAATAAAGACAAAAACGAATACATATATAGGAAGCCTCAAGATACTACCACGTAAAGGCAATTCCATTTTCTAAGCATTATTAGTCTACCGATCTAAACTCCCCTTCCTCATTTCGGACCTTCGGTAAGTAACTGGTCTCGTTGCTGCTCAGCTGATGACTGATAACTCTATCTCGCTTTTCTAAGTGCATTGCTCGCGCACGAGAATGGGGTTCCCACCGTTCCAGCTTGATAGCTTTGAACTACGGTCTCAACAGATGCCTATGCGTCAGGTTAACAATATCCTGCAACATAAAAGTGCCCCATTGGCGGACTTACATAAGTACCAGGTCCCAGGAAGTACAATCCAATCAAAATAATGAGTGCATTCACAATGGATCCCACCCAGCCTCGGATGCCGCGGTTTTGGTAAAACTGAGGCCCACAATCTTCATATTGCATCCGCATGTATGCAACGCCCCAGAAGATGAAACCAAAAAATGAGTCGAATAGGGAGCTCATAATGGAGAGGAGATCCGAGAAGAATGGGATAACTTCCGCGATAATGAATGCCAGAGCCCAAAAAGCCGCCAGGATACCAGTCCATGAAAGCCATCCGACAATGGTGTGACTGCTCTTGTGCCGCGATCCGTCGAAGAGACGGAAGAAAACAAATCGAGCAGAAACGGAGGCATACAGTACTCCAAGGAAAATCAAAGTCGGAATCATGAACGAGAATGACACCTTTTTAAAGACGTCGTTGCCAAGCGAGCCAAATGCAGGTGCAGTGATATACTGGTTCCCAGTGTATACATAGATAACGGCACCCACTAAGATGAATATAATTGCCTCCGCGATGGTGACCGCGGTGATCGACTTCCAAAAGTCCTCGGGATCCCTCATTTCTGCAATGAAACTGGGCAGCGTTATTTGGCCGATGAAAGTATAACTGATATTCAAGAAGGCGGCCATCCCAGTGATGAATGTTGTTTCCACTGCAGGGATCACAAAAACAATAGGCTCCCCTTTGGTTTGCTGGCCTTTCACATTTACAGGGGCAATGCTGTAGCCGGCAGGATGCATCTCAATCCCCGCGAAGATCGTTGCTAACAAAAGAGACACAAAGGTGAAGGCTGCTGAGAATGCTGCTAGTCGCGACAGCTGGGAGAATGTTCGTGGGAGAGACACGACAAAAGAAACCGCTGCAGTGACGATGGAGAAAACCATGCTGCAAGTCGCATGATCGGTCATGGTATTTAGATATTCAGCACCAACCAAACAGTGCAGACCCTCGAATGTGTCAAAACCTGGCTACTTTTATTTTATATTATTTATGGGGAAAGTACCTGGATGAAGGTGTTGTTTAACAAAAACATAACCGCAGTCAAATACCATGCAATTTTGGAATTCCAGAACAAATATTGGCCGATGTCGCACACGTCGCGAACTTCCGGGTGACGCAAACAGAATCGCCTACATGTAGGAATAGTAAGTGCTACCCTTTGCACCAAAGTGCAGATTTGAGGCATACCAAACAATAAGCGAGGTATACAGCACGATACCAGCAGTTATCAATGTTAGGATAATGCCTGGTATCAGGCCCAGGACTGAATATGACCAGGGAGCGGACATGATGGAGAGGCATATATACTCTGAGAAGAGCAACGCCGCCGTCTATATTGGACTGGGTTTAGACATATACCACTTGTGACCGCGTAAAAAAAAAAAAGAAAAAAGATAAAAGGTTGCCACACACCTTTTGCCAAGTACAAGTTCTGTACTTAATGGCACTCTCAGCCTCCAATTCTAACTGTTTCCCAATGCTGGCTCTGTCATCCGCATGAGGGCCAGCATGGAGGAAGGCACGTCGAGTATTCCCATGAGACAACGTCTGGCTTTCAACGTCATGGTCGTGCTTGGCTTTTCCTCCATCTTTGTGATTCCTGGTCGCCCGTTCTTCAACACGTCTCGATGACGAATTGGGATCCGAATTCAGCGCCATTTCATTAAACGAAGCCTCTCCTTATGTAGGAGCCGAGGTGACGAAGAATACTGAAATTTATATTTATAGACTCTCGACTGCATGTATTGCGGCTTGGTCTCAAGCGAAGTCAAAGCCGTACACCTTATAAAGCTCTTGTTGCAAGGGTGACGCGACAGGATTGTCAGGAATATATATATCGATCTTGATTTAGCACCGTCAGTATATTCTAGGGTTTGTAATAAACAAATTGACCTATCTAGTAAGCAGCGAATGCAAGCGCAGTGGACGCTTCAACGAGATACAAGCACTATGTAAACTCACTGTATGTGTTTCTATTGCGAGCTAGGAACCAAAATATAAAGTAAAATAGAAGAGGGAACATCAATGACGTACATATACGGTGCAGATAAGGATACGGTTCAATGAAGCCGCATATTATATAAAATCTTTCAATGTTATTAGAGGTCTGCTTCTTTCTCAATTGAGAAGCGGCCCAGTCCTACATATATAATTTCTAGAGCCGATCTTCTTTCCTGTCAGTCACGATTATACTACATACATGTACGTATAGACTAGAATATGTGAGCGACAGTCCCCCAAATCATGCGACAATTTAAAATTATCACTCTCAAAGTTTGCTCCTCTAGATCTCAGCATACATACATAGTATAGTAGTACATACAATGTAGGTATGATATGATAGGTATGCAGAGTTCGAGGGCCAGAATATGATGTCATATCCATCAATTGCGAAACAGTCATGGTCCATGGATGCGATAATCAAAATCGTGGGTAGTATTCGCCTCAACAGCTCCACTGTTCCATGCCATCAGCAGCCAGCTACATAATGATCCATGCGCCCGGCGTAAATATCCGTCTTACATAGTATGATATGTAGTAGTATCAATCATGTCGATATATCATAGTAGTGTACATGTAATAATACGGCCTCCTATCATACTTTGTTGTATATTAATGAAATAATACTCCTCCGCTCCAGTATGTATGTATCGTACTATGTAGTGGATCTTGTAAGGCGAGAGTTTTGCCATTTGGTTGGAGCTTTATGGCGTGCTGCCATTGGTTTTTTGCTCAATTGATTTGCTCATGCTCGAGCATGTATCGGAGCATTCAATAAGCTCCGCGAGCGCCAAAGTTGGGGTAAAAGGATTGAGTGGTCATAATTTCTATCATTATGAATGGAGTACATGTCTTGAGAAAGCATGGGAATGACTATATATGACTATATATTGAGCCAAGAAAAGTACGTTGATCTCTCTATTACATATATATATATATATCTTGTATTTACATATATACTGTGCTTGTCTATACGTACGCCTGCTGTCGCAGTGTTATCTCGGCAAAGAGACTTCGAGGCTCAAATCCCATCATCTTCATCAGCCAACAGAGTTGCGTAATCATCTACAGACGCAAACGTAGGGAGGTGCTTAAGTTTGCGCCTCCTAGATTCAGGTCTCTTCCCCCTTCCGTCGGCTTGTAACAAGCTCCCGCTATCTTTATCGACATCAAGATCCAAAGGCAAATCTTCGTCACTATCACGGAAAGCTTCCTCGTCCGAAACATCCATATTAATGAGATCATCATCGCCAGACTCCTGTTCTCCCGCAAGCTTCTCTCTGTGAGCTTTCGTCGTTTCATCATAGTCATCAGAGGCATCCTCAAACTCCTCGAAGTCATCGTTGAAGACTGGAGTTTCGTTATTGTCATCATTGTTCGAATACTCTTCACGGAAAGCAGAATCCAGATCATCCATGTCCAGATCAATGTCACTCTCATCAGGGCCTTCCAACTCAGGTTTTGACTCAACCAGAGCCTGCCAAATGTCTGATTCGTTATCGCTGTTATCTTCAGTGGCTTCTTTGCCGCGGCCTTTCGCAGCCTCCTTCTCCTTCGGTGGCTTATCCTTTCCGAGACGGTTGAAATACTCGTGAAAGAAGACGTCCTCTGCTGCGACTTCTTCGACGCGCTTCTGCCAGAACGCTGCTGTATTGACTGGGTCTCGTTTCCTGCCTTTTTCAGACATCCCTGTCACAGTGACAAGCAGGTCTCGGCCTTCATTGCCGGCGAGTGGTTGCATGAGTGATGAACCACGTAATGTTGTCGAAGCCTTGGGATTGCGGTAGACGAAACGATCAAGAAAGTGAATGAGGGTATGCAGAGTAAGATCGGGCTTGCCGCTCAAAGGCTCATGAGCGAGAATGCGGGCAGCACAGACTGAGACGGACGGATGAAAGTGGGAACCATAAGGAAGCTACGAGTCTCATCAGTAGTTACATTCGAAAAAGAGAACTCAATTGAAAGGGATTCCTCGGACTTACGAGCTCCCAAAGACAGCTCTTATCGGCGTTGCTATGCTGGGGATCCCTTTTACGGGGATCATATGAATTACACAGCTTGTCCGTATTGGGTTCTGCTCTTTGAATTATGTCGGCCTGTACACAATCTTTCTCTTCAAGCACGTCCTTAAAAGCTTCTTCCTCGTCGCTTTCGTCTTCCTGGGGCTGATCTATGAGCGCATAAAGATTCGAAAATGTCTTCTCGAGCTCTTTGACTAGGAATAACATGCCACAGATGAAAGGCGGTTGGTGTAGTCCTAGAATTTGAATGATGCGCTTAACGAATGCTTTGACTCTTCTAACGTTCAAGTCCTCCTTTAGAGACTTGTATAGGAGATTGAGATAAAGCGTTTGCTTAGATGATGTCACCAGCCGTGGATCAAGCAACGATTCATAGAGAGTCCTGTAGAAGCGATCCGCCGAAATTTTATGTGTGATAGTGAGTTGTTGAATAAGCATAAGTGCCTGGACGCTTGTATTGAAGTTGGACGAGTGAGTAACGCGGTATAAAGTTTCGACATGTTTAGAGAGGCTGGAACATGGTTTAGCAGGTGAAGATATCGTATAGAGTGATACATACCGGTCGCTATCGGTGTCTGTAAAAGGATGTGCCCTATTGACACCTGTCAAAACAGCCGAGATTAATTTCTCACGCATCTGGTCATCGTGTTCTAATCCTTTAGCTTTGGAGTCTTTCGCTTGCTTCTTTTTGCGTGCCTTGAGCTTATTGTCTTTCGAAAAATCTTTAACCTGGTCATTTCTAGCTGGTTTTAGGAGAGCCACAAATAGGGAGAAGTAGATGCCGAGTAACTGCAATGCAATTTTGTCCTCCTTACTGCTCAGGATAGTCTGGTTGAGGGAAATAACAGCATAATACTTTGCGTGTAAACTTTGACCTGGCCGGAACAATACTTCTTCTATTGCTGTGATGATTGTCGATTTCATCAAGGGATGTGCTTGCTCAAGCTGTAGAAGCAAATATGACGCCCGCGAGGCAATTTTTCTGCCTGGATCACCAAGTTTATTCACCAGAAGCCGAAGTAAATTTGCCTCCTGCTCTGGTTTATCTTTAAGTAGTTCATAAACATAACTCAATGCTTTGGATCGAGAAAACTCAATTTCGTCATTACACCACAGTTCCAGAATCTTCAAAATCTCGAAGTACTGCTCTTTGACAAAGTCTTCAAATGCCCAAAGGATAAGATGGCTGGGCTCCAAGTTCCCCGGCAAAGGATCTTTCTCGGCCCACCTACTACCCGAAATTCGCAGTGCCGTCATGAGGGCTGACTGGTTCACAAATGCCTTCAGTTTGCGGCCACTGGGGAGCAGAGTGCCTTGGGCAAACAGATCCTTTAGAGACCTCAGAACTTCGACTGCTTGAGCACGACTCCGCTTCCTGGCAAGCCCGACGAGGCTTTCTAAAGCACTAGTGTTATGTAGCGGCGACTCTTGCACTGCCAATGTGAATGCCGATATTTTGTCATTAAGAGTTCCCGATGCCATCACGGTAGAGTAGAACTTGTGAGATGAAGAAGAGGATGCTTGGATTTCAGCATACATCTTGTTCTCCTTTTGCAAGAGCGACATTGCGTACCGGCGTATGTGATCCAGTAGAGAACGAGGGTGGCTTGAATCAAGCTTAGAAGTAGGAAGAGAGGGAAGTGCTGTATTATACCAATCCGATCTCGGTGGGATTTTCTGAGTACTTCATTAAACACATGAAAACCAATGGATACTAGGCGGCCTACAAGTTTAGAATACTCCTTTGGCACTTTGTTTCGATCGCCCTTTGAAGGACCTCCTCTTGCAATGGCTCCAGGTGTAGGAGCACTCTTAGCCTCCGAAAGACGACTTTTTTCAACATCCGGACTGTTTCCATCGCTGTCCATATTGCCATCATCTTCCTCTTCGTCAATTTCGACATCTATTTTCCCGGTCTCCTTCAGCATCTTCGCTAGCTCTTTTCGCAAAATGCCATCGCTCGGTTGGCTCTGAGACTTCGCGGGCGCAACTGCATGATATTCAAGTTCCGACGCCGAATCTACCCCCATAAGCATGTTATAGTCTTCCTCGCCACCACCGAGAGCTAGGATTTCTCGTCGTAGAGTTTCATTTTTGTCATCGGTTTTCTTTCCTGTTTTCTCCTCGCTGTTAATCACATCACCATTGTGGTTTCGTTTTTTCCCCTTGGATAAAGTTTGTTTTTTTCCTATTTGTTTCTCGGAAGCTGTGTTTCCTTTTGTTGTTCGGGAATAAGGAACCGGTTTTTCTGGTGCCTTTTGCGAAGCTTTTGTTGTACCACTGCGACCTTGCAGCTTCTGTTCAATTCTCTGTGTGAGGGTCGCCAGAGCGGAGTCGTCAAGGTTGGGGAGAAAATTTGCGGCTTCCACTGATCCATTTTTCGGGGCTGTTTCGTTTGGACCTTTCGTATCAGCCCCAGTGGAGCGTGTGCTCTTAGTCTTTGCCATCAAAAGTCGCCGACTATTATTAAAACTAACATACTAGATTTAAATCTCTCCCATGAAATTTAAAGTCCGCCGGAGAATAGTTTCGCGATGCCGAAGGTGAAAGCACGGACCACCATAAAGCTTCAATTCTAGAAGGTTATCTGGTTCAAATGGCTATTACTTTTTTGTATTTTTAAAGACCAAATGACTTTTATACGTTCACCAATTTTTGGTCATGTCACTAGTATTCACAAGAAAATTATTTACCAAAAAGTTAGTGACCAAAATATTCGAAGAATATGCCCGTACCATGTATGTATTTTTTATCTTCATTCATATACTTCTTCAATATTGGGAACTAAGCAGTCCCAACTTGTAGACTGATGGTCGAGCTCGAATTTCGAGCTTCTGGATCCCCACTGGGGGTGTCTCCAAGAGAATTGTTGAGGGCCAGAAAGGTGTTCTTCACTTCGTACATGTTATTATGTTAAATATTTTGCTAATAAAATTCTGTAGAGGATGCACACGATTTACTAATAAGAGGCGGATTCCTCCGACAAGTTTAGTAATCGTATATTGAAAGTTCGATTACGTTACTAACTTCATATGTAGGCCTATTCAGGTATCTTTCATATGCTGCCTCTTGGATTGCGGGTTCAAGAAAAGCTAGAGAAACTTATAGACACGCATATGTGCTCCCTTGGTAGGTTTTTAGTAAAAGGGACTAAGAAATAGATCTGAACTAGCTCTGAGTGTTTTTTTAGGTGCATCAAAGCTTTCTCTATCTTCAATATCATCTCAGGAGCTTTGGGAAAAATCAGGTAGACTGAAGGAGGGCTCTGAGGTAAACAACACGGCGCATTGTATAGGGACTTGGCTGACGAATTCGGTCAGATCTTCAAATTCAAGGATAGGAAAGAATCTCGATACCTACTAGCCCCAACACATGAAGAAGAGGTCACTGCTTTGGCTGCTGGGCTTGTAAAGTCATACAGAGACCTCCCGTTGCGAGTTTATCAGATTTGTATGTAAATCTTGCCGCCTTCAAATTTAAAAGTTAACACAAGTTGCTACAGCGAGGAAATATAGAGATGAACCTAGACCACGACAGGGACTACTACGCGGACGTGAATTCATCATGAAAGACCTTTACACTTTTGATTCTAGCCCTCGGGAAGCATCGGAAACATACGAATCAGTGAGACGTGCCTACAGTCAGTTATTCGACGAGTTGAGAATCCCTTATCTAATTGCCGCTGCGGACTCGGGCAATATGGGTGGGAATTTGAGCCATGAATTCCACTTCTTAAGTTCCAAGGGAGAGGACACCATCGTCACCTGTTCCCACTGTGATCAAGTCTACAATGTAGAACTTGCAGATGGCAAAGCTGCATCTTTCGGTTCGACAGGTCATCCGTGCATTGATTTCGAACCTGGGACACTTGGCCTTGGCTCCAAACAAGCAGCAGCAATATCAACAGGACTCTGGATAGGCATTTCGAAGGACAAGAGAACTCTAGTGAGGGGATGGTATCCGAAATACCTGATCCAAGATCCATCAAAAGAGCCAACAGAAAGACAGGCCAATTCTCATGCTTTAAAAGCAATCACAAACGCCGCCGGTGTCGACATAAACTCTGGCGTCGAGGATCCCCTGAAGCAATGGCTTGAGCATATCAAACGGGAATCAACCTTGGATACACCTACTCATCAGCCCATTCGAGTATTGGATTTGTACGACTCAAAGGTAAAAGCTTATAAGCAGCCGCCGATGAGCGGTTTGCCGCAAGAACTTGGCGCCTTTGGCCATATTGAGTTCTCAATGCTTGATCAATTTCCTGGTACAAAGAACGGCCTTAACTTAGTAGAGACACAGGGAGGAGATAAATGTCCAAGATGTGAGCAAGGAATTTTGCAAACGCAAAACGCAGTCGAACTGGGCCATACCTTCTATCTGGGAACACGTTATAGCACAGCGCTTCAGGCGTCCGTTGCAATTGACTCCTCCACTCCGGGAGATTCCAGCGGTCATTCTCATCCACATTCAAAGACGACACAACTTGTGCCAATGCAGATGGGCTGCTATGGCATTGGCGTCTCGCGCATGGTAGCTGCTGTCGCCGATGTGCTCGCTGATTCAAAGGGTCTAAATTGGCCAAAAGCAATGGCACCCTATGAGGTTGTTGTAGTACCAGCAAATGGCTTGGATGCAGAAGCAGAGAAGGTGTATGATGCACTCACATCCGATACAACAGCCCCAATAGATGCCGTTCTCGATGATCGTGACAAGCAACTTGGGTGGAAGCTGGGAGATGCTGACTTGATCGGATACCCAGTCATTGTAGTAGTCGGGAAAGGGTGGAGAAGCCGGCAAGCTGTTGAGGTGCAGTGCCGTCGTTTGGATGGCTTACGTGAAGAAGTCCCTTTCAAAAGCCTTCTAGCCTTTGTCAGCTCTCTGCTAGACAAAATCTAAAGCAAAACTAGATCTACATAGTCCAATTTTTTAAAAGACATCATACCTACATATATATAGTAATTATATGATCAAATATTAGACATAGTTAAAAGGCCGTCTACGAATCGACAAAAACTTAAATGAGATCGTGGAGTTAGTTACTTCTGAATCTCCACATCATTAATAATTATTATTATTGAAGTCTTCCAGGAAGATTTAAATCTCGATGATCCTGGCCTCTAATCGTAAGGGATACATACCTATAATTAACCAGTGAACCTATTGCCACTATTTCCACGAATGGAACCGAATGTGCAATTGCTGGGCACCAATATTTTTTCCCCAATAATTTATCATATCCCCATTGCAATTACACCAAACGTTACTTTAGCACCCCTAAGTCACGAAAGAACTGCGATGATGCCTCAATCAAATAGCCCCGCAGCAGCCTCAAGTCCAAATGACGACGGATCATCCGGCGTAGGTTCGTGAGATCCCATCTCCCTTCAATTGGAAAACACTCTATCAGACAAGACTAACCTCGCCGTATTTCCAATTATAGTCGACATCACCACCCTGTCTATTCCACAGCTTCGCGCCCTTCAATCCCGCCTTAGCAGCGAACTCGAGCATCTCACAAACTCACACGCGAAACTGCGAGCGGCGCAATCCAAGTTCCGCGACTGCGTACGCTCCATAAATGACGGGATTATCGAACCCAAGAAGACGACAAAGGAGACCGAAGAGGACAAAAGCAACAGTATTCTAGTCCCGCTCACCAGTTCGTTATATGTGAAGGGTCGGTTAGCAAATCGGGACAAGGTTATAGTAGATGTAGGCACCGGGTTTTATGTAGAGAAGGTACGTGGATATTTTCTTTGCTTATGTGCTTTCAAGGAAGTATTTCGCCTGGGAGTTTTTTTGTCTACATTCCTTAATTTTAATATCTCTTTTTCTCCCGTCTTCTTTTTCTTTTCTGACGAAGCTGATAAATATTCGCTAGACGGCTTCCAAGGCCATCGACTTCTACAATCGCAAGGCAAAAGAATTGGAAACAAATTTGCAGGATTTAGAAAAGATCGTTCAAGGAAAAAGTAGTAATCTCAGGGTCATTGAAGACGGTAAGTCCCCGACATCCGCCTGAACTAATAAGCCAATTTTTCCGTTCACTTTTTTGTGATGATGTCTTTGAAATTGCCAAGACGATTACTAATTCCCTGAAAGTTCTTAGGCAAAAGGTCTTAAGTGGAGAAGCTGCAACTTCAGGGCATAGTCTCGCTGCTACTTGAAACGGTGTTTAATGTTAGAAAGACCACGAATATCAAAAATAAGAAGTAATGCCTTCTATTTAATTTATTCCCCAAATATCTCTCTTGGGCTGTGATATTCTTCGTCAGGATCAAATACGGGCAAAAGAATACGACTGGAAAAATGGCCAAAGTAGAAGAGGAAGCAAAAGGAGAACCATGTTTATCCTCGAAAAGATGATTTAATAATTGATGTTATTTCAAGCAAGGAACATTTCTCGTCTTCATTTGGAAACAAAGGTGAGTGGCTACGGACAGAAGATAGGTAACTGACTAACCGAGTACAAATTATTGTATGGAGATAGCCCTAACACAGGCTGTTTATTAAAAGAGAGTTCCCAACTCTGCATCCAGGAGCCTAGTTGTCTCCGGCTGTTCATCTGTCGGTATCTCGACGTCTTTTGGCGGAATGCCGATACCAGTGGGCTTGTACTCGATTTTTGGGATACCGTCGTTGGAGGCTTTGCTCTGGGAATTTCTGTGGACAAGCTGCATATCCGGACCCAATAAAGCGGCGATGTCTTTAACTTGGAGAATGAACTGTTGAAATCCAGGGTGGTCGCCAGAGGAAGCACCCTTCTCATTCTTAGGAAAGAATGTATCTAGATCACGTTTCCAGCTTGCAACATGTCCCACTTCCATGTTGGCATGCTGCCCAAGCAAATTATCCCAATGTACGCCAAATATTGAAGCACCCCAGGTGGTTTTGGGCACTTCAGATATCGCAGTTGGATTGGGACATTGTACACGACCGTCTCGAATTTGTAAACCATTGCGAGTATACTCATCAAATCGGGCAACCTCTAGTATATAATCAGTGCCTTTGAGCCGGAATCGTATCGCTGCTTTTTCGATGATTCTAGATATGGGGGCCGATTCCGGGAAAATTACGCGTCGTTTGATGTCGTCGGTTATGCGCTCGCTAGCGACGCCGCTTCTAAAGCCAATAGCATGGGGAAATGATCGGAGGGCCGCATTGACATTGATGGTATCATGAAGCTGAAGCGCTTTGATCTCTAACTGCCAGTCGGCTCTGATTGATGTCAGCTAGCGTTAGCTCAAGGTTTGGGAAAGCTACCTTCCGAAGTCGATAACCGCAATTTGCAATGGCGATCTTCTAATTCCATACTGGCCACTCCAATGGGGTTTGACCCAGCGTCGCTGAGTCACTTCATATTCCTGTGCTCCTGGACGTCGAGTAAACTCTGCTTCAAGCCGCAAAAGTTCATTTTCCCGTCCTCCAAATTCAAAGTTAACAGAGTATGCTGGTTCGATATTTTCCAAGGATTCAGAGGTGGGTGCGAGCGGTTCGAGAAGAGGCGTGGCACAATTGAATCTTACGCCCAACTCTTTCAGAGTGAGCTGCAGACTAAGATGCGAATGATCAGTTAGGCACTTTAAAGCTTTGTGTTGTGGTATGGACATCCCTACCCAGGCAGCAAACGCCCTCTTGTCTTCTCGTAAAGCAACATTTCTCTGAACGTTTCAAAGGAGTATCCTGTTCTACCGTCTTTAGCGAGCCGATATTCATCAAGCACAAATGTCCCGAAGTTCACCCTCATCTGCAGATAACCACGAAAGAATGCAAGGCCTTTGAGCGCCTGCTCAGTTGCACCGAGGACGCGGATATCATTCTTCGAGCGAATTAAAGTAGCACGACCATCCCAGTCCGCAAGCTGGGCTCCTTTTAAGAGACCTCCATCAAGAATAGGCTTTGCTAGTTGATGGTGGTTGGTCTTGATACTAATTCTGCCTCTCATGAAGTCCGGTTCGGGCGGTTCGACAACATAGAGCTTAGACTTGATGTTCGTGGAGGCCATTAATTCATTCCACTTCACCCTGATGAGATGGACGATCTCTCGTATGATGTCACGTTCATAACCAGCCACGCAAATATAATCTGGCAGGTCTGGAGACAAATACAGATGAGCGCGGAACTCTCTGCGAATCGGATCAAATGCTTCTAGCTGCGGCCCGAGCAGCTCTTTGATGGAAAGTTCATCTGTTGGCCACAGAAATAGAAGCTGTACATACATGTCAATAGTGAAGACAGAGCGAGCTTGGAGTTCCACAATCTTACCTTCTCTGGGAAACTCATGGACGCATCTGGCGCCCTTCTGAGCTGCTGGATAATGTTTTCGTGCTCTTCTTTGCGGGCAATATTCTCTTCTTTGGTCATTGAATGTGCGTAGATCTTTGCCCAGTCCGATCGCTTCTTTTGGTAAGCCAAGGCATTGCCTCTGATGATCAGTTCTTGTAACAGCTCCTGTGCTGCTGACACCTGGGCCGGCTCCCCCCATAGTTTGATTACCTATGTCACAGCTCCTGGTCAACATACTTCCAAGGAGTTTGTATAATCACGTACCTTGTCATTATAAGACGGCGGCTTCACATAAGCACCGGTCTTCTTGGCGAGGGCATCGAACACTTCCAACCGACCCCTATTACCGGCGTTGTATCCACTCAAAACCTCTTTCCCAACCTCAAAGAATCTGGGAAATTGTTCAGTATTTGAGGATTTGAAAGGGTGAAAAACTTACTCGCGCTTGAGCGCACCAAAGACAGCTGGAATCTGAACAACTCCTGCATGGGATTAGCTCTACTCCGTCTGTTACACAGATAATGGATTCAACCTGTTGGTTCAAGTCCAGATCTCCAATTCGCTTTGGCCGGAGAGTCCCCCGGAAATCGAGTCGAATCTCGCGAAAGGTAATTCGTTCGGGACTGCCCTCGCAGGAATGAATAGTTCCCACGTCCTCTGGGGACACGAGCAGTGTTTCTTGTGAAAGGGGGGTTTATCGTGGTTGCAGGCTTTGTTTGATTGTTACCATGATTGGATGGGCGCCAGCTGTGTGTTTCTTCTCTATGGGCACCAGGTGTCTTCTGGTACTTTTCAGCGCGAGAGACAGGCTCCGGATTACCATGAGGGGTATCTGTCGTGGTAACTGGCGGAGGAACTACTGTGGAAGTTGAAGGAATCACTGTCTTGACATGGCCGTAGCCTGGCAGGTACCATTCTATTCACATTAACTGCGATCATAGGGAAAAAAAATTCGACCAACCCCCATTTAAATGAATCGAGATTTGTTTTACCTTCAGCACCCAAAGTTTCATGGCTATATCATTGTCAGCGCGATATTATTGACGGATGAGTTCAATACCTACTCTTCCATGGCTTGCCCGAGAAGCAGATCGTCGAGAATGGCTTAGGGGATCAATGAACAATGGTAGAAAGACTATGCAGAAGTGAAGTGCACTGTGGATTTTGATGTTATTAATGACTTCATATAGGAAACCAGAGGATAAATCACAAATATGACATTTAGTCTCCTGCCAAATTGGTTGCACCTACCTACCTGAGTCAGTATTCTCTTGAGGCTGTCAACAAAACTAGTCTTCGCAAAGGAAAGGTTCTTCAGAGTCGGAAAAGCAACCCAGGTAGCAGGCACCACCAGGGAGATGAGGTGAGGGAATGAAAATTGAGGTGGATGGAATGGATGGAAGTGGCAGAAGTCCTGGTTACCTAAATACTAATAAGATGATGTGTCGACCCCACCTTAGGAAACACGACGACTCATCAGGAGGTGAATCCAATGTGGCAATGCCCAGTATATGTGAATTACGCTTTTAGGAAAGTTTGGTACCAAATACGCTTTATAACATACAAAGAGATGATTCATGCATTCTAATAAAATAAAAGGGCAAATTATGATTATGTGCAAAATAGTTATACACATTCTAGCAATACAACTGTACACAGAGATGATCTTTTCCCATATTTCTGTAAGCTCAGATATTGACAATATACCTAATAAACTGTAGTGTGTAATGATATAATACAGGTATTATAAAACAAAAAGGCCTAGCTGATGCATCAAATCTTCATTGTTCATATCCTGATTAAGGCCCAGTCTTGCCTCAGTAAACTCAGACCCTACAGTCCCATTATACTGTCTACTGGTATTGTAGACTTGAGGGTGGGATTTGGCCTATAGACACTAATTTACTGATAGAATAATAAATTCTGCTCAACTTGAGATCATAGGCAACAATTCATATTATGACTTCAACAGAGTATCCTAGTGACAATGTGATGGACTCATTGACCCCTACATACGTAGTATGAAGATTCACAACTGGAGTCGTACTATATAGGACTGTCCAAAGCAAGCACATAGTTGTTCCTTACATACATAACTATATTGATGAATAAGAGTTCGGAGTTATGATAGGTTAACTCCACAACAACAATGCATGCTATAAGTTACCCGACGCTAATGCTTAGTGAAACATTATTTTATTGACAAACAATAAAATAGACGACATTTGTATTCCAGAATATGGAGAATGCTGAATAGGTACCTCTACAATTCCTTGATCTAACATAGCTAATGGCATTGTGAATATCTTCATCAAGTCAAGATGATCTGGGCTGATGGAAAGCCACTGGCAAATTCAGACAAATCTGATCGCAAGAAACGCGCACGACACTGGCTGACCAAAGGTGGTATGGCTCGTGAAGACTCGGACGACGAGCTAGGATATGAGGACCATCCCTGGGAATGGATTTATGTGGCAGATACGGAAGTGAACAAAGCCAACAGTAACGAAGGCCTTTCGCCGAGCAAAGCAGACTCAAAGTTGACACGCGATTCTGGGAGGTCAAAAAAAGGTCCAAATAAGATCATCGGCGCCCGAATGGGCAGTTTCGAGTGCAAATTGGGTCAAGTTGTGCTGCTTAAGTCTCCAGAAGCTGGAAGGGACTGGGCTGGTATCATCTGTGAGTTCCTGGAGGTGGAGGATGAGGATGGCCAAGGCGAAGACATGATCAAGTCAGCCAATATTATGTGGCTGGCTTCTCCGGATGAATTTAAATCAACAAAGAATAAGAAAAGGCTCGATGCATTGCCTAACGAACAATATCTCACCACCGATTTCAACGTCAACCCTTTGAGTTCCATCAATGGCAAGGCCCGTGTCATGTCTAAAGACGCTTTTTTTCGCAAATACCCGAATGGGGATCCTCCCAGGGGCAGAGTGGCACTGGCAGAGTACAGAAAGTGCATTGTCTGCCGAAGAAGTGTGAACCAGCTTCAGGGAAAATACACTGAAGAATTTATTTGGGAAGATGTGTATCGAGAAGATGAGCAAACCGTGTTTGATTTGATAGACATGGCCAAATCTCGATTGAAATCTTCTAAGAAGCGCAAGCCTACGGATAAAGATGTTGGTATAAGAATTCAGTGCTGCGATAGAGGTGTGGAAAGCTAATTAAATGAAGGACGACAACGCTGCGCCATCCACTCCGAGAAAGAAGCAGAAGATGATCTCGCTCAGCAGCACAACGCCGAAGTCCCGACGTCAGAAACTACCGACAACGCCGACAAGTAAACGGTTTGTTTGTAATCCTCGCTGTTTAGACCTTCCAAAGCTGATACTAAGTGCTTTTGCAGTATTGTTATCAAGAAGCCGCTGGAATTCACTCCTCTTAGTACTCGAGTACTCTCACCATCGCACTTTACCTCCTCTCCATACCGCCAAGCCCGTGCTGTACTGCATGTCTCAAGTGTCCCATCTTCACTTCCTTGCCGAACTGCAGAATTTGAGACAGTGTTCACCCATCTTAGTGCTGCTATCACTGAGGGGACTGGCACCTGTATCTATATATCGGGAACACCGGGAACTGGGAAAACGGCCACCGTTCGAGAGGTAGTTTCACAGCTTAACGCTGCTGTTCTCGCAGAGGAGATGGATGATTTTATATTTGTTGAGATCAATGGCATGAAAGTCACCGATCCGCATCAGGCCTACTCCATGCTCTGGGAAGCATTAAAGGGGGATCGGGTAGCCCCATCTCATGCCCTAAATCTGTTGGAGAGAGAGTTCTCTCACCCTTCACCTCGCCGAGTACCATGTGTTGTTCTCATGGACGAACTTGACCAGCTAGTGACCAAAAACCAGTCGGTTATGTATAATTTCTTCAATTGGCCTGCACTTCGTCACTCTCGTCTTATCGTTCTTGCGGTCGCGAACACAATGGATCTTCCTGAAAGAACATTAAGCAATAAGATCTCCAGCCGTCTCGGGCTTACTCGTATTACATTTCCTGGCTATAAGCACACGGATCTTATGGAAATCATCTCATCCCGCCTAGCGAACGTCCCTGGAAGCATTGTTGATCCAGATGCCATTCAGTTTGCCAGTCGAAAAGTCGCTGCCGTTAGCGGAGACGCTCGACGGGCTCTTGACATTTGCCGTCGAGCAGTTGAGATTGCGGAAGAAAAATGCGAAGAGATTGCGAGGACTTCAGTCACAAACCAAACGCGTGAAATTGATACGGCTTCTCCATCGACGCCTAGCAAGCAGCCTTCGCGACGCCAAAAATCCGCGGGGCAAAAACAACAGCAGTCAAAGTCGGACTCCCCGCAAGTCAAGGAGGCCAATTTACTTCCGCGCGTCACAATCGCAACCGTCAAGCAAGCGATCCAAGAGGCAACTTCGACACCATTGCAGCAATCGCTGAGATCTCTACCCCTTTCTGCGAAGGTTTTCCTCGCCGCCCTGCTGGCTCGCGTACGACGTACGGGCATTTCTGAATCTACAATTGGAGATGTTCTCGATGAGGCAAAAAGAATTGCCGATGCCGCTGTCGCCGTTGCAGGGGTCGCCGGCGTAAGCTTAAAGGAATTCCTTCTCAAAGGTGTCTATGGCCCCAGAGTTAGAGGTATGGGATTTGCAGTAATGGAGTTAATGAGTTCCGGAGTCGTAATTCTAGAGGCTGGAATAGGGAAGGGAGTTGGATTCTTGGCCAGAGGGGATAGAAGCGGCAAAGTTCGACTAAGAGTCACGGCGGAGGATGTTAAAGCAGCATTTAGAGATGATGCCGAAGCCAAGGGGCTCGGGTTGGGTTTTGATCAGTGAGACAATGTTGCTAGGATCCAGCATGTTTACTGGCAAGCCTTGGGAACCAAGTGGGTTATCTTGAGAATTAAATACAGCAACTGATCTCCAGAAGATTCCCCGTGGCTTGAACCCGGGCATATCTTAATGAGGGCATTTCTATGGACATTAAGCCAGAGCTTCTTCTGTTCACTTTCATCGAGAGCCTCCGCTATCGGATATCATCGTGATAAGCAAGCATGTACTATATTAATGTGGAATGACATGACATGATGGTGCCGTATGACAAAGATGAAATCGGTGCTAGAATCAACCTCCTTTCCTCGTTGTCACAAACTGAGAGTGAGGAGATTTTCAAAGTTTATAGATCTTAATTTCCCAGCCTCACCATGTACATGATGTAATTTCCAAATATCTTTCTGGACGCCCAATAAATGCAGCAAGGGATTCCTTGGGTTGGTTGCGGAGCTGTACCGATCCCCTTCAGTTGAAGGGATATGCGTGAGGAGAATAGAACCAGCTCCCTGGAAAGACTGGTCATCGTTGCAGCTGTGTTGCTTGTTGGAAGTTTCGGGGCCGTTGGAGTGGCAGGCACATAGAAGATTATATAGAGAGAGAATTCGCAAGAGAGATAGACGATTCAATACCTCTGTCTACCAAGCATTGGCTTCCAATCCACTGGATGCGTTTCCGGGGTCGAGTCTTCATCAGGCTTCCATATTTTGATTGTCTTGTCCGCTTCTCCGCAAATAAGTCGTAAACCAGTCCGATCGAATGTGGAAGACATGATACCCGCCTCAGCATCCAGCGAGCCAGGCTGAGCCGTTGTTTCAAGAGACTGATAACGATAGCCGGTCTTCCAGTCCCAAAAAGATATAGACCCGTTGTCGGCTCCGGAGAAGAGAATGTTATCCTCGTTGACTGCCAGGGAATTTATGACCGCATTGTGACCTTCGAAGTTCTGCATGAATGCACCTTCAGGGCATTTCCATTGCTTTATACTACCGGTGCTAGCACTGGCAAATGTGAATTCTTTTGGATGTGTCGCAAGGTTACGGACTCCTTTCTTGTGATGGGTCAGCACGCCTAGAGTCTTGCCTGCAGCAAGGTCCCAGAGACGGACTGTCGAGTCGAGGGAGCCAGATATGACCTGGGGATCAACTTCTTGGCATTTCACATCGGCCACTGTGCCTTTGTGGCCTACTAGGACATGGATATTACTGCGTGTTCGCATATCCCAGACCCTTATAGCACCATCACGGCCGCCCGTCACTAGAACGTCAAGTCTTGGATGAAGAGCCAGCGTATATACTCCACTGAGATGACCATGGTAGTGCCGAATAACCTTATTGGTCTCGAGATCCCAGCATTTCACCATTTTATCCTCACCACAGGAGAAAAGATATGGGTGCCGAGGAGATACTGCCAAACCTCGCACTGTGGAGATATGGCCAGTCAGTGTCAGACGCAAGGCTCCTGTCGCCAAGTTCCAAATTTTGATCGTACGATCTCCAGCACCGCTTGCGAACCACTCATTGTTCGGTTCAACAGCCAAAGCTCTCACCCATCCAAGATGTCCGGATATCACCCTCATCAATTTCCAAGGTGGATGCCATTCCGGCCTCTGTTGCCCCGTCGCAGACGGTCTCTGTATCAGACTTCTGTTCTGGTTCTCGCCAGCAGAGCTGCTAGAAGAGCCCTTAACAAGCGCCATCGATGAACCCCTACTCCCTTCTGGTGCAGGCGCCGAGATTTTGGGGCGTTTCGCTCCGGAGGTCACTTTGGTTTGCTTTTCAGCAAGTGCTAGCGGGAGCTCCTTAACGTCCTGGTATTCTGCCTTCCTTCGATACGAGAGACCTATTGAGCCATCTCCGGAGCTGATAGGCGCAGGCATGAGATAGTCAGGACCGAAAAGCTCGACTGTCCTTTTCGCTGAATTGCGCACAGCTCGGTGAGCTGGGGTAGTTGACGGCAGCACATCCATCTCTTTTATTGAACAATCCTGAGCGGTCGAAAATTCACAATTTCGCGGAATGGCGAACGTCGGAGCTCTAGGCTGCCTGGCAGACCTCTTTAAAGTCGAAGGACCAAAGCGAGAGCTGTTCGAGATTTTGATGATAATAACAGGTTGTTGAGACTCCAGCGTTCAGAGTATCATAGAAGCACAGGGAAGTTTGATATCTGATTCTGATCTAGATAACGGAGCAATTTGCGTACATTGTTTTTTCAGGTATGTACTCATTAATAGCGTACCGCTTCGGGTAAGGTGCCTCTTTGCCACGCTTGGCATCGCCGTGATGCCTTTCTCAATCTGGTACCCATAGAGAGAAGATTGCAGGTATGTTACGTTCTTAGTTGCTATTGTTGGATGGATGCAGTTGGCAGTGAGAACTACTTTGATGAACGATGGATTTATATTAATTTCTCAAATTTTCGATCGCAAAGGCAGTGCTGCAGTGCAGCTGAAAATTCGATCCCCCATTCCTACGCTTATTATCGAAATGTCGCGTGTACTATAGTAGCGACCAATCTGGAGGGATTATTGTGCTCCATGGGTGAATAGGGAAGTCTTCTTATGATATTTCTAGGCAGCCACCTCATAAACGGGTACAAGTTTTAGCATCACGCAGGACAAATCTAGGACATTGGATAGTGCCCAAATTCTTAATAAACTCAAGCAATTACCCAATCAGACAGTCTGTTTATTCATGACTGTCTGTAATGACTTAGGTGCAGAAGCTTCTCCTGAGTTAAGATATTCTGGATGAAACAATCCAGACTGAGCCAAAAATCTCAATTTACCTACTATTCCAGCAATGCCTGTTGACCTGGAAACGCGGTCAAGTCGCTTAGAACCACTGGGCCTTAACAAGTGCGGAAGTCCCCCAAAGACACGTCGAGCTCGCCGTAA
Source organism: Elaphomyces granulatus (assembly GCA_002240705.1). Taxonomy (NCBI): domain Eukaryota; kingdom Fungi; phylum Ascomycota; class Eurotiomycetes; order Eurotiales; family Elaphomycetaceae; genus Elaphomyces; species Elaphomyces granulatus. Next base: position 20,489 of record NPHW01004223.1, read on the forward strand.
GCGGAGAAGAAAAGGAGAAACAACAGGAGGAAGGTCATTGCTTCATTTGTACATACGAAGAATTTGGATCTCTCTTCTCCGAGGGGGATGTTACCAAACTGCACATGAGATTCGGCCGCAACGAACAAGACACCGTTTGGAACCAGTCTGCGAGAGAGCCACTCTACAAAAGCATCTCGAGGAGATGCACAAGGGATGGATTAGAGAATCCGCAAGCTTTGCTGGTGCCCCAGTCCTTTTTGTGCCGAGTTTGATGCAACATACGTTTGTTGTAGCACTATCAGTTACAGAAGATTGAATGCTAGATAATAACCCATCGACATATCACCAAGCCCGGCAACTGCACCCCCACAGCCTGTTTCAGTGCGTCGAGTTCCTCATCCTCAAGGTGGATCCGTTCGTTACTACGAAGATCATTACCGGGGTTCAGATGAACGGTGTTACGGAATTGGTGCTGAGTGGGAGGAGAGTTCGAGCAAAGCTCGGATTCTTCTTGAATGTCGGGGAGGGAAAGGGGATTGTTCAATTGGCACCTGTAGACCAATCTTATACTAAATTGCCTGTAGACTGTAATAGAATGAACAAACCAATCCACAGTGACTCATATTCCCGAATGCTATAATTTATATTCTTTGACATTTGTCTTCTAGGTGCAGAGGATCTGACTGGGAGGGACCAATAGATATATTGCGGTCTAAATTTGTGTACTCATTTATATCCAGCTCATCAGAAAGATGACATATGATTTCCGGGCCCCTCAGACAATATAGGCAGGATTCAATGCGTTAGGCATTAATGGCACGGGTAACGCCATGGTCTTCGCTACGGTAATCGCTTTGGAAGTGCTTGGTTGACCCTGACTTTCGTCTCAAAAAATCAAGAGCCTCGACTCGAGGGCAGGAATCTCACCAATCCCCTAATAACTAAAAGAAAGAGGTGCAACCTGCGTTCGATCATGCACCTTTTCACTGACTATTTCTCCCAGTTTCGATAGTCGATGATCCACGGGTAAAATTAGTAAGACCTTTAAGGGCAATTGCTACATATCAATTCCCACTTTGGCTGTCATTCCTCTGCAATTGCAACTTCCCTACCACTATGTAATCATCTGTAACGAGGACATCATCCTCGCCTAGGTACCAGAATGGAATTGTTCCAAAGATGAATGAATGTGTATCATGTATTAATGTCACCTCCTGCAAAATGGGTTCACCACAACCTGCACTGAAGGACTCTGAAAATTGCCTCAGCCTGTACCGCGTAGCTGTCACGTAAGTGGTTGAGTAAGTGTTGCAGCCTTGCAGACCTCCTTGGAAGAAACCCTCTCCGATTCAACGATCTGATAATATTCGACATCTTCTTCCGCTCAATCCCACGCTGTTGCCTTGACTAGATGTTTCGGTAACTCATTTTCCACCGGTTTGCCATCAAGACGAACTGATTTGGGGGTCCTGTCAGACTCAGACATCGCAATGTTACGGTGGACAAATGGCCACGTATTGCTACCATGTGAGGAGTACAATTACATGGAGACAAAATTGAGTAAATGGATATGAAAACTTAGGGTACGTTTACTTCAAATCT
>NPHW01004226.1:0-18578 GCA_002240705.1 Elaphomyces granulatus
GAATCGGCAGGTTTCCTCCAATCTCACATGTAAATAGATCCGCTACATGGGCCCAGGCGGCACCGAAAGTGTCTAGAACTAATAATAATAATAATCCATGTCCTCTTCAAACAATGGAGGCCGCCATAGTCCATACTGACTGTCTACGACACGTCGATCCGAGGAGAGTTTTCATCTTCGGCCGTAGTAGTTATAGACCCACAGCCACAAGAAGTGCCAGTACTGTCGCTCTACTATGTATGTATGAGCCCGTGACGGAACGTCCGGCCGAAGAGATGAGCAATGAGGGCACCAAGTCTTTAGTTGAGCCACTCAATCAGGTCACAATTGGCCTGTGAGATGACACTTTATTGACCAGGTGTGTTTGGTTTCCTATTAAATTCAACGGGAATTCATAGGCAGCATATTGATCATGTTCAGGATGTGATCACAGCTCAAGAAGCTATTATCAGTTCCAATCGCCGGAGTCTTTTACTGTGTCGGAGGCTCTTAGAACCAATATCAATAGCTCTGTAATTTTTCTCTTTTGTACCAATTGATGCATGATATGTCAATATCATATGTATCAACAACTTATAATCATCGAGGAGCTTCGCGGCAAAATGCTTTGCTCACTTGGATGCTATGATTACAAAATATCATACGAAGTGATTCCGAGACGATAGGGCGTGGGCACATTCTCCAGGCGTTCTTACATACATCTTATATATGGAGGTCTCGAAAAACCTCGCGTCTTTGAAACCCCGTCTATATATAAAATCCGTCGTATCAAAATTTCCGTGTATAACGGTCCCACTATGTAGGGCGAATGGGACTACAGAAATCGGCCATAAACCATTCATTCGAGCTTTGAGAAAATTAACCAATTGCGAAAAGGTATGTAGTCGTCGTATCGACATTGGCGGAAAGATTACGTTTGGGAAAGGTCAAAGCAAAGGTCGATTTGCTGTACTGGAATGACTCCGATTCACGTTTTTTTTGTGGATGTGATCCAGTCCTACCTATCGAGCTGGAATTTTCCTACTTGGAGTACGCTTCAAGTTCCATGGACAAGAAGGGGGCAGTCAACTGAGGATCTCCTATCATCAAGAGTCCGTCAAATTGAGCGAAGACACGAAGAAGACTTCATATTCGGCTTTTCCGCGGGACCGTAATAAGAAACTATTCGATGAAAAGCTTCAGATCAGCTGCGCTCTTCACCGTTGGGTGAAGGCAAACTAGTGCTTGTGCATGATTCTCGGTTGGATCCCAGTCGCTCAGCAAAGCCGTGGTTTTGGTTCTTTCAGAATCGGGGGCAGTATTTTGCCTCCAAATAAAGACCCTTCTATGTAGTAGTATCTACCATTCAGCTGGCGCAAGCACTGTAGAGTATTACTTGTCAGTTACTTGGAGAATAAGAATTCACAGGGTGTGAATTTCTAAGCTAATGTAGTTTCAAGCCTAAAAAATATATATAGAATATGGCTGTAAGTTCATCGTACATTTATGTCCACGATAAGTCAGTCTTCCACACTCGCCGCAAGACCGCTGTTCTGACTTATTTGCCAATACACCATCAACGCAGGAATAGTGCCGGAGATCAATGAAATCAAATATTGATCTAATTTGACGCCAATAGTTTGGCAAACATGATGTGGTAGATCTAGCGTACATTCCAGCTCTGACGGTTTAGTTATTACTCGAGACATGTTCAATGAATATACTCTCGTTATGAGTAATAAAAATGACGGGTCGACAATATCGATCTGGTTTCCACAATTCTTTGCGTATTCTTTTGGTTTCATGATACCGTTCGCATGGAATTCGGCCATTTATGTACAGAAGTAAGGCGTGAATGATGTCGACAAAAATTTTCCGGTATTCGACCACGTCTTCGCTGAACGGACCAACCATCCTGCCAAGCGGTCTTCATAACTCCCGAATCTCATTTCGACTTTCACGACACCTAAAAGGCGATAGGTTTCATGTCTTGGAGATTGACTGGGGTTCTGGTATCGTGGCCGGAGACGGGGTTCTTGAAAGAACAACGACTCTTGCCCCTGCGCCTGTGCAGTGTGCTCAGGTCGTTGAATTGGCTTCAAGTCCCACATACCGAGCAAAAGGCTTATATGCCTACCGGTAGCAAACAAGGGCTTCCTTGACGGAAGCGACCTCGATAGCATCATCCCACAGTCCATTTTCGCGGCTGGGGTGGTGGGATATCGATGGGAGATAGTAGTTGATGGGATGGGTTTCCTTTGTGAAGGCATTGTTCATATCATAGCTAGGCACCTGCCCATGGGGAGTCTCCGTTCTGTAACAGCATCCTGCCTTCACCTTTGGAACGGTATTGCGTTTTTCTAAGTGACATCCTGTTTTCGAGCATCGCGGTGGACGAGCGAGTACATATATGATCCCGATTACAATAACAGCGTCCCGTAATAGTCACAGCCCACCGACAACTCCGAGACGAGTTAACGGGAAATACTATCAGCCTGAAACAACGTACATCGATGGAAAGTGACTTGGGGGAAAGGAATGAGAAAAGAAAGGGCGAGTAAGTTGAAGAGGATTTTTATGCGCGAGGTGTGGCCTCTTCGGTTGGCAACTTGGCCGGGGCCAAAGGGCGAAGTGTTATAACGTGGTTACTATAAAGCGACAACTTCGAGAACGACCTGCAGGCTGCTTCAAATGAAATACTGCCTGGTCATAATTAGTAGTTTTTATTGTCACAGGTCTCGGCAAGGATTCACTGGCCTTATGCATATCTAGATCTTAATTTTCTTTCCCAGTCAAAAAACTTTCCAAGTTTGCAGGTCTTCATTGGTCAATTCAGAATCGATGGTTTAGCCTCTCATTTAAGTGAGATAAATTTCCAATGTCTAGGTATGTAGCTGCCCGAGTGTAGCAAGAGCAGACTTGTTTCGTTATAGAATCCGATATTAATTCTTCCAACTATGTAGTAATAACGAGGTTACACTAGGCTGACAGCTACCATTGCATCCATGGGATCATCGTCATGAAGATTTCCTTCTTGTAAGTGACATTTGGGTCAGACTCGAAAACAACTTGCGACGTTTATTAACAATAAAGGGTATCAACATAAGTGCCAACCCCACACTGCCTCTCCCAAGCGATGCTCTAGCCAAGCACAAAGGAATTTTTATCAGGATATTCTAACCATACCAGCCACGTCGGCGTTCATTCCGGATCTGCTCCTCTTCTTGGCGATGCGGGATAACGGACTCGGTGATACCAAAGGTATCAACCAACTCACGCCAGGTTTTAAAATCGAGACTGAAGACGGCTTGATGTTTCTGAATGCCTTTCTTCTGTGCTTCATTCGGTGCATAGGGTTTTGCGGCCACTGAGATGATCATAGTTAGAAAGTGTATAAGTTACCAAAGATATCGGAGGGGATTACTAACGTAATGTGGGAAGTCCCCGGCTATCCGTTGAGACACCGACGCTACCATCTCTCACCAAAAAACTCACGTAAAATAAATTCTCCACGCTTTGGCCGAATGACCTCGGATTGATGCAGAAGCGGAAAAGGGGGACGCCACCATCATCAGCAATATTGTGCTTATTCATCACCTCCTGCAGAATCTCTAGGTTGACATCTTCACCTAGGGGACCAAGTTCCTTGTTCACCAAAGCTTGAGCGGCCAGTTGTGTTTTGAGAAGTAACTTGTTTATGTTAGTACAAAGGACGGTGAGGTTCGAGGTTTCCTGTTTATCCAAATCTTCCTCTTGCAGCTCCTGCGGCTGCACAACTTGTGATGGATCAATACGTTCTCTGGCTCTGCGTTGTGTTTGCTGGCGTGTCCGTTTCTGCACGGACAGAGGTCCTAATAGAAATCCTGACACTGAGGGACGGATGTTATGAGGAAGACAGGCAGCACGGCCTAACCAATCCCAATTTAGTGCATCCCCTTCTTCATCATCACCGCTCTCCTCATCATCTCTATGGCTTCTTGCTTGTGCTCGCTGGCGCCGTCTTTGGGTACCCCCAATAGCAGAGGTCACATCTTCGGGGCCACGGCGCATAAACAAGATACACTTAGAGACAAATTCATCAACATCAATTCCTGCAGTAGCATCCCCAAGGACGAGCTGTGCGGACTTTTTATATGACAGATCTGCTGCATTCACCAAGAGACGCGAGTCGACGGTGGCATCGGAGGTCTGCTTAACGTGAACGAATATCTCATTCGCTCTTTGCAAAGTATCGACTATGCCACGGTTTCCGGCTTGAAGATACTCTGCGCGGCAATCTGTGGAAGCATGAGACATAGAACCAAAATATGAAGACAGCAACCTTACCACGCAGCTCTTGTGTTAGGACCCTCAGTTCCTTGCGAATACGTCGTCGTTCATTTTCATCTTGGTCAGGATCATAAAAATCCTTATCACTGGGCTGTTGCGACCGAAGATCTTGGGATTGACGGCCAAGATTCGACGAACCTTCGGCTAATCTGCGTCGCTTCGTCGCTGATGAACCCGAAGCCGGCCTGTGAGCATTAGAAGAAGCCATTGTCTCGCCCCGGTTCTTTCGCTTGTCAGAACGTGAAGTATCACGGGGGAGAGCTTGATTTTCTTTATCGGAAAGAGAGTTGTCAAGAGAGGAACTGGTTTCCTCTTGGAGTGATCCTCGAGTGGCATGAGCCATATTGCTCACAAGATTTCGAGGGTAGCAATCCAGGCAGCAATAGTCATAAATTGGGGGAAGTAAGTATGTGTGTTGAAGAAAACGCGAAGAGAAGATAATAAAGTGACCAAAAACAGTAGGAAACACAAAGACGATCAGAAATACTTCGTGTTTTCAATCGAGCACAGACAGAGGAGCAGAGTATGATACTCTAAACATTCCAAAGGGGGTGAAAAAGTAGAAGTGGAGAGGGTTGTCGCCAAGCGCGTTGAGGCGTTGACGCGTTGTTCCTGTCAGAGTAAACACGTGATCCTTCCTTTTCCGACTGGTTCGCAGCTGGGTGGCGGTGCTTCCTAGCGGTAGGAAGCACCGCCACACAAGTCATTGCGCCACCATTAAATTAATAAGAGAACTGCATACATAGAAAATGCAGGTATATAGTCGAATTGAAGGAGGAGAAAGCTGAGGGTAAAATTCATGAATCTCAAGCTCTAGTTAAAGGATTCTACGATGCAAAAAAAGAAAACAGTGGTACATATAGAGCGAGGCCAACAACGTTCAAGGCCAGGAATAACGAGGCCGAAATGACCCACTTATGAGTCTACTTAACAATGCAGGGTTTTCTACAAAGCCTGTAGCTGCATATCGTATCATAGAATCGAGTCCTTAGTATGAACGTCGAGAGAACATGAGAGAGATGAGAGACTCCTCAAACCCTCTTGGTCGCCCTACCGCACCTAGGTAGTTTAGTTAAAGATGATCCTGATCATCAACAATCGGCCTTTAGCTGCAATTAGCACCTCGATCTTCGCGTCGTCTACCATACATATGTACACCATAGGGCTTCCGTGCCTCATCATCTTGCTCACAAATTTCTATCATGGAACATAATATTCTGCCCGCCGCTACCGCCGTTGGTGCTGTTACAATTCCCTTCGACTTGCCGTCCATCGATCTCAGGAGGTTTGCCATACTTGGCCGGAATAGATTTCATCTCTCATGGGTCCTATTGCCGGCCCAACTTGTGAAGCAACATTGACGAAAGGGGGCTGTGATTGTGGCTGGCGCTTATGTTGGCGCCATAGTACGAACCAGAGAGCTAGAAGAGATGCGACAAGTGCAGTGCCTAAAGTCGCGCCGACAGAAGCACCCACGAGGGTGCTTTTATCTTGAGCGCACTGTGAAGGCAGTAGTGAGCCAGAAGATGTGTAAACAGTGTGTGTAGAGGTGACTATTTGCGTGGAGGATTGTCCGCTTGGAGCAGTCGTAGAAGGAAACATGATTGTCCCGGGGTACAGCCTAAATGACCCCCGCCCATTATTGCAACAGCTTGACGACGAGTCAGAAATTTGGCAACACCACAGACCGTCTTCGCACGGATCGAGGACATATACTTCAGTCGAGCCATCTATTCCATTTAGCTTCAGTTTTGGTGTATCACATATAGGCTAGCAAAACTGGTCTGACTTACTCGTGCAGTATTGCTGGAAATTAGAGTCTTTGCCAGTAGGATCTGTACATCCATTTGCGAAGATCAGACCATTGGAGGATAAAGAGCTACCCGTTAAGCAGAGTCCGCTGCTAAAGCAGACGTCTGGGGGAGTACGACCGAACGCACAAGCACTATGGGAACCTGCTGGAAGGTTAGAGTTGCATGGTTGGAGGTAGGTGGACAGCGCAAGCGTCCCGTCCGACCAGTAGCAAGACGGAGATGCACTGGTCGCTAAGAAGAGATAGAGAAATGCAATGAAGATAGAAACACTGTAGGTTGAAGGTACATAGCATGGTTACTTGGGGAAGCCAGAGTTGATTGAGTTTCCCTTGCGCCTGTGAGGCTACTAAGGCATGACCCCTTCCCCTGAGTAGTTATCTTGGAAACCCAGACCACAGCCAATCTTGGCCCAAGCGTCGACGCCCCGCTCGCAAAACAGAAGATGCAAATGATGCCAGCATTGCGGTGGCGCGACGGCGCGGTCTTGGTCGGCGGGCGTTGTGGGCTACTGACCAGTAAGAAGGTCAGAGACTGTGGATTTAGACCTAGAAGGCCTGAGGCACTGACATGGTGAGGGAAAGTGAGTTTTATTATTACTATGTATTGTCATTATTTTCGAATTCGATGAGAACCACGAGAAAAGCCGAAAAGATTCGTCTCACCGTCTGAGCTTGCTGAGATAACCCATTAGGCACTTCCAACCACGACTCTTATAGCTTTTTTGAGCGGCTTAGGTGCAATTCCTGAGACAGTAGGTTATTTAAAATACTGACACGCATGATATTGATATTGAATACATCAATATTGATTAGAGCTTTTTCTCTTCTAGCTTTTTTGGGGTGGGGCCTCCCTCGAAAACTACGCTAGCCTTCGGGACGCCTTTCTATTGGCTCAAAAAAGTTCGCAAATCTATCGTTTCCATTGGTCGTGATCTCGGCAAGGAAGAAAGCGATTGCCGCCTGCACTCGGGCCCCTAGTAGCTGTCCTGATTCGGTGACGGAACTTTTAGGTATTTAATATGTTGAGACGGATAGGCGACATTAACAGATTTTCCAATTGTCCTAATAATGGATCCCTTCACATTTGCAGTCTCTACCCAGTTGGACTTTCTTGTCCATGTCAAGATGTATGTTGCTCCTTTAAGATGTCATCGCTGAGACTAACTTGTATCGCAGCGGGTCCCTTGAGGGCAAGCAAAAGCAGGTACCCTATTCTATTCTTCTCAAACACGCTGATTTACGGCATCTTGGATCAAATCAAAATCCTGTCTCGGATCTCTTTGTAACGGTGCAGCTATGGTCCGACTGCAAGCCACTTGGAGTGCCTGTACAGACCTCCTACAAAGCTTTTAAAACAAGTCGCACATGGAATGAGTGGCTTCAAATGCCTATGTCGATCAAGGATGCACCTCTTAAGTCGCAGTTGGCGATCACAGTCTGGGATCTATCTCCTTCTGGTGGTGAAGGATTCTATAACCATGATATCCCATTTGGGGGAACAACCATTTCCTTATTCGATGCCGATGGAAAGCTGAGAATGGGGAGGCAGAAATGCAAAATCCACCGTCATAAAGCTGCCGATGGGTTCTCCTCGACAAAGACTCCTGCCAGTGCCGCCACAAAACGTCGAAAATCTAATACTTCGCAAGCCTTGGGACCGTCACCGGAAGAGCTCGAGCTTGAGCGGGTGGAAATGTTGATCAAAAAACACGAGATGGGTGAGATAGCTCGTATTGATTGGCTGGACCAGATGGTATTCCGTCAATTGGAGAAGATTAAGCTGAATGCCGAGGAAGCTGCCAAGAAGAGAGCCGTCCGGCTACAAGCTACAAAGGCTGTTATCAAGACCCCTGATGTTGACGTTGAGTCAGACGGTGAAGAGGAACACGACGATGAAAACTTCATACTATATGTTGAGTTTCCGCGCTTTGATCACCCAATTGTCTGGGCTGATTATGAATACCCGCCTCCCCCTATTTCGTCACATTTACAACATGCACAAGCCAATCCCAACTCTACACTGAAACCGCCACCTGAGGTTCGTCTTGGTCCGGGCATCGAAGGTGCAGATGATGCCGGTGAAAACAGAATCATTAGGATTTACGATCCTGAAGTTGGTCACATGGGTAATCCATGTGAAGACAAGCACAGAAAACTAGTGCGTAGTCATCGGACTGGTGTTATGGATCGTGACCTCAAGCCCAATCCCAAGATCCGCGATGAGCTGAACGTTATCATGTCTTATGGACCAACGCAAGAGCTTAGCGCGGAGGAAAAGGACCTTATCTGGAGATTCAGATATTATTTGGCCCGTGACAAAAGAGCGCTAACAAAGTTTGTCAAGTCGGTCAACTGGCGAGATGTTGGCGAAGCTAGACAAGCTGTGGATATTCTCCCAAAGTGGACAGAAATCGATGTCGATGACGCCTTAGAACTATTAGGACCCACATTTGATAATGCTGTACGTGCCTATGCCGTCGATCGCCTTCGAAAGGCCGGAGATGATGAACTTCTTCTTTACCTTTTGCAGCTCGTTCAAGCCCTTAAATTTGAGAAAGTGCCAGAGACAAATGGAACCGACTCGGCCCATGATTCTTCACTTGCAAATTTTCTCATTACACGAGCGGCCAATAATTTTATGCTGGGAAACTATCTCCATTGGTATCTCATGGTTGAATGCGATGATAGTGGCCTCGGGCATGTGTCCACGCAGAGAAGACTCTTCTCTCGTGTTGAGTATTATTTTATGGCTGAGTTGGAGAAGGTTCAATCGGACCATAGGAAAACCCTTTTAAGGCAAGGGGAACTAATCACCGTTCTCTCGAGAATAGCAAAAGATATTCGATTCTCACGTGAAAATCGTGTCCTCAAAATCGAGAAACTCAAAAAATATCTCAAGGATCCTAAAAATGAGCTCGTCAGCATCGACCCACCCCTGCCGCTTCCTTTAGACCCTACTGTGGTAATCACAGGCTGCTTCCCAGAAGATTCCAATGTCTTTAAATCCTCATTATCACCATTGCATATTAATCTGAAAACTTCTGATGGCCGCAAATACCCGATCCTTTTCAAAGTTGGTGATGATCTTCGTCAGGATCAGCTGGTGATACAGATTATCACTTTAATGGATCGGCTTTTGCAGAAGGAAAATTTAGATCTTAAACTAACGCCGTACCGAATTCTTGCTACTAGCTCTAATGCTGGTGCAGCTCAGTTCATACCATCTACATCCCTTTCTGCTGCCGCAGCTAAGTATAAGGGATCGATCCTTTCATACTTGAAAGCAAACAATCCCGATGAGAACGAGCCTCTTGGTGTTCGAAAAGAGACGATGGATACTTATATCAAATCGTGTGCCGGTTACTGTGTAATCACTTATCTTTTGGGAGTTGGTGACAGACACTTGGATAATCTTCTCCTCGCTCCTGATGGCCACTTTTTCCATGCTGACTTTGGTTTTATACTGGGTCGCGATCCTAAACCGTTTGCACCCATGATGAAACTTTGCAAAGAGATGGTCGAGGGTATGGGTGGTGCCAACTCGCCCTATTACCTTCAATTCAAACAGTATTGCTTCACTGCTTACACGACACTACGCAAATCAGCGAATCTTATACTAAACCTATTCAGTTTGATGGTTGATGCGAATATTCCAGATATTCGTGTCGAGCCTGATAAGGCTGTGTTCAAAGTCAAAGAGAGGTTTCACCTAGAAATGAGCGAGGAAGAAGCGATTCGTCATTTTGAACAGCTCATTAATGACAGCGTGAATGCTATATTTGGTGTGGTAATTGACCGTCTGCATGATTTGGTGCAGGGCTGGAGAGCCTGAATTCAGCTGCTCTGTCGCAAATTCGCAATTAGACAGGAGATCTAAATGGCTAAATCTTGAACAACTTGATGATCTAGGTTCTCCCTACTTCTAATATTTCTAAATACGGTCTTTCACTCTCCTATTTTGCGGCAGTTCCGTCAAGAACGCAGATACATGTATAGATGTGGACTGCCCGAGTTATGGAAACCTTCATTTATTAATGATACCCCGAAAATATAGGGAATTACAATTTTAACATAAGATGCATGGGTTACAGAATTCATGATTCTAAACGGGGAGGGGGGTTTCTTGGACTAATCTAGTGAGCGCTTCCTCGATTCCAACTCTATAATCCAATATTAATCTGTAGTTTATATCCAGCCACGTACCCCTTTCATGGAAATAAACCTATCTGATTGATCGTTTCTGAAGAATGCGTACTGCTCAAAGTTGCTCTGCTTTGTCTATAACAGCTTCTTCATCTCGAATTATATGAGCATCCAATCCAACCGATCGACGGGAAGAACCCGCCATCATATCTGGCATTTGGTTAGTGTTGCTGGATGCAACTCCGAGACCTCGACGGCAGGCATTGTTAGGTCGTGGAACATGATTAGTCGTGATTGTGGGAAAGATTACATCCGGCCGGTCTCCAGGCTGGCTTCGTTGTGGCCCCGAAGTTGCTGGGGAGGCACTGTCTACACAGCGGACTTCCCTTACTTTTTTCTCGTCTTCATCTTCACAAGCCCACTTATCAACGATTTGAAATACGTCGCGCCGCCACCACCGCTTCATCACTAGCAAACGGAATGGGACCAGGGCAATGATAAGAACTGGGAACACTGGCGCAGCATGGGTTAAGGTGATAGCAAAAATGGCTGCGGTGAGGCTGATTTGAAGGAGAGTGTACATGTGGATAGCGAGATATGAGACTCCTCTCGTCGTTAAGCCCCCGGCGGATCCTCGAGGTTGTCCCTCCGCAAGGTATCGATCTCATCGTGCTATATTGCTTGTCTAGACCAGGGTCCTGGCATAGGGATTGTTAAAATTTTTGCGACAAGAGATATTACAGCGGGCGAACCAGGTAGATTACACTGGGGCCTGAGCCGCTGTGAAGTGATCGGAAGAGCAGGGAGTTCGGACGGTGGCGTAAGGAGATCGAAAAACCGATAGAGAATTGGACTGCAATTTTTGTAAGCCCCCTGAATAACCAGAGATGTATAACGAAATTATTTCATACTTGATAGACAAGCTCTGCTCTCCCATGAACAGGAACAATCCCGCCAGAACACTCGTCGGAGTCAAACCAAGGACTTTGATGAACGGCGGGCTTACAAAAAGTAAAATTCCACCTGCATGCAGGAAGGATGACCAGCGTTGCTCGTAGACTCGTGTAACTTTGCGTTCCTCTACCTTTTTTTCTCTGTCATGAAACAGCTCTCCTTCTGTGTACATCAAAGACTCGGAATGAAGAGGTGCTTGCGGCAGCAGTCCATTGGCCGGAGGCAATCCCAAGATCCCACATATTGCAGTCGTAGTACCGAGCAGAGCAATATCCCATGCAAAACCGGCAGGTTTCCGAGTCCCATATCGATCAATAGTGCAAATAATGGAGCTAACTTCATGATCGAAAAAGAAAAGCAGGGTAATTACTAGACCGGGTATTATAGCACCAAAAATCCACATTACAGGCAATTTCCAGAACTCGACAAAAAACGTTTCTCGTGTGGGGGATGTTGGCTTGAAAGAGGTGCTCACGTGAAGGGTCATGCTATCTAGGTTGGCCAGTTCCCCAATGTGTGGAATGGCGATGAATATGATAATGGAAATCGCAGCAGCATACTCCTTTAAGCCAAGGCGGACATATCGATGGAATAGAGGCCTCCATTTATCGGCTGTCGAGAGGAAGATGGCAACAAGCATCGTGCCAACAGATCCGATGATTGCATATAGAAAGCCTGCAAAGGACAGACTGTTATGCGCCCTTTCCAGTTCTTGAACAGCCTTATGAAAATAGATAACACTGTTCAGAAGGGAAAATATTTCTGTCGAAAACGTGGTCACGTAGCGCATTGTCCAGTCATGTGCATTGAAAATGGCGAGAAGGTAGTGTAACCACGCGGCATGGATGAGCGACCAAGCCATGAAGGGCAAAAATGGAATCTGAAGCGAAGGTGTAAGCACGTACTAGTACAATAACTATGTATGAAGGGGCAAGGTCTAATATATGAGAACAGAGCAGAGGATGTCTCTAACATTAAACGACCATGTGCAGAGTGCATAGATATTCTCCGCCAAAACTGAAAAGGGGCCTGTCACCCCAATAACGGTTAGAGGCTGGACCGAAAACCTATGGAAGATAATCTGTTTAGTTATGATAAAACTAGACGAAACTATATAAATAAACTGCCCTGTTGAGATCTTTTATAACCGCAGCTGCATCTAATGTTACATAGGTATACACTAACCAACTTGAAGACATACAATGAAAATATAATCCCACAGATCCCAGTACTCAAAACCACCTCGATCGTGGACCAAGTTACACCCGTCAGTGCATCCAGATCACTTGCAAAGGTGATGCCAGGCAGAAGGTTGGTGAAAAAGACATAGACGGCGCTGGCGAAGACCAATTGATTGAAAGTGGTCCAATCAGACACATAACGCCTCCGCAAATTGAGGGCATCCTGCCTCAGAAGCCTGAAAGGGCGAAGAGGGGTCCCTTTAAGGGTTGATATAATCGTGTACTTGCTAGGCATGAAGAACAAACTTGTGTGGTATATACTAGTAGCTGTGGCGATACATACCTACCTATAGGCTATAGTAAAAGTCATATTAATTGTCGGCCTGGGAATACAGGCAAGAAGTCGCCTCCGACGATCCTCGCAAAAGACAAGCTTATTTAGAGCGTGGGTGCATTATATAGGTATGATAGAGAACAAAAAAAGTCCAAAATTATTAGCGGTGTGTGTGCATCGCTTCCGACGGCGTTGTCACGAACCCAGTTTGGACTCTAGAAAATACTTGATTCTATTACTACTATCTAAGTGGCGCGATGTGTATCTTTAAACATGTGAAAGAGATAAAGTTGAAATGGAAAGCACAGCCTGACCAGTGACTGGCTATTCAATTATATTCGAGAATCGAGTTGGAGTTTGGGTGAGCGGATTCTTTTCTGATGCGGCTTCGCAAGGGAAAGAAGGATGAGCAGAACAAAAGTGCTTTCCTTCCCATGAATTTTTTTATACCTACATATGTACTAGAAATTTTAAGGCAATTCCGTCTTCTTAGACCCAGTAAGGAGACCGAATATAATATTACTGGTAATGCTAGAAAAGCAACAACACAAAGATCTATTGCCAGCTCATTTCTGGTCTAGTTGATCACATTGCGGTGACTGTTTATTTACAATGCAATAGCCTCTTGCGTTCCTTAACAGGGGTTTCATGGCTTTGGTCAAGAGTGTTCCGAATATCTTCCCTTGAGAAGTAGGCACCACCGTCAGGATCTTGCACATCATCGAAATCGAAACCACTGCTGCTGATATCGATGATATCCTCCGCTCGACATTTTTGACTGTAGGATCTTCCTAGATTCTCCTTCGCCCTCTCCTTCGCGCCTTGCTGCTCGGTTGCTGATTTCTTCCTGCCCTCAGACCGCACAGTCGCATGGGAGTGATCGATTGCAACGCAATCGACTATCGTGCCGTTCGTACTGTCCCAGCGTTAGGCTTTAAGATTCATAGGCACCTGCCCACGGGGAGTCTAATACGGATAGCAGGTGGTGAGAAAACCTGATTTTCCATCCACTGGAGCCGCAACTTGAGAACAGGCAAAGGACTTTCGATTAAGAAAACCCATCGGTAACGAGTCCTTCCATTGTTGCTGGGTGTCGAGACTTACCCCAAGTCGATGGCATAGTCCGTTTATTGCGAAGTTTCTTAACTTCCTCCAACAAAGTATAGTTCACCCTGTTAGAGGATATAAATCGTTCAACAAACTTCTCATTTCCCTTTGCCGCTTGTTCTTCGAGAAGTTGGCATCCTGCATTATGTTTATGCATTCTGCCGCTTGGGCTTCCATCGGAACAGCTTCCTGCTCACTTTCCTCATCCTCATCTAGCCCTGACTTACTCGAGGAATCAACATTGTCTTCTTGCAGATCCTGAGTGTCAAGTTACACTCTCGGTGCAAATCCAGGGCGCAGAATTAGCCGCTCAATTTTCCAGAAAGGATGGGTTGTTTGGCGATGAACTGTATCGAAAAATTCCGGACTAGGCGTCTCAAAGCAATGGACAATGTGCTTGCAGATGAGGAAGCGGCTGAGAAAAAGATTTACAGGCACAAACCCAGTTGACTGGATTCGTATGGTATTCCTTCAGCTTCTCAGGATCGCGGACACGTATCGTCCGTTTTTGTAATCTTCGTATTCGCCAACGACTCCTTTCTCACTATCGCTCATTCGTAAAGAGAACTGCGCGCGATCCGGGCCCTTGAACAAGTACTTAAACAAAGAAATATCAGGGTTGTTGAGCAAACATCGACAGATATGTGACATTGAAATTGTTCAAGTAGATACCGAACGGCGACGGTAGTGCACGCGACCGAAATCATCTATGTGAGATGTGGGTAATCGTATATGCACTGACCATGTCGATTACATCGAGATCCCGGCCGGGACAGATGAGAGAGTATATGAAAACGTTTAACGAGATCGTAGGGTCTAATCTCGTAGATCAAGCTGCTGAATCTCCTGCGCAAGAATTGCTCTAGGAACTGGGAAAACTTGTATGATGTCAAAGCTATGTTTATTATTAGCCTATAGCCGACGACTTTCTGAGATCATATTGCACGTACCTTCTCCTTATTGGTTTTCGTAAAATCCTGAATCGCGCAGAGAATCCCTCCACTCTACATTGCTTTGCGGAAGCCTCCTGTGAAGCATCCACTCCTTCTCCCATTTGACGACTTTTCTGGTCATATGCATCCTACGCGCAAAGGGTTTGGCGACCTCTATGGCGATCTCACGGCAGCCCCTGTCCTTGTTCTTCTGTCTGTGAAGGAAGTTCTTCACTATTCGATGTTGATGATCAAGCCTCTCGCACAGCAATGACATGGCCTTTCGTCCCGATCTGCTCTTTGTTCAACTTAGGAGGTAGTAGTCAAGCCCCAACGTGCAGTTTAATTTTTCTAGCCGCGGCTGTCGAGTTGAATGGTGCGACCTCGTTTTACCGGGATTCCAAGGCTACCTATGTTGTTGCTTAAAGAAGTCAACAATATCATATGTATTTGCGGTATTTGAAGCCGCCTGCTCAGGCTCCACGTCTTCGTTGGCGTTTTGTCATTCCAGACTCTGAACCTGACCCATACGACCTCTTAAGGGAATCTCTTCCAATTTGAGGACGGTCCCAGGATGACTGATGGTCGTATCGATCTCATTTTATCAGCTATCGGTTTCAGGTCCGACTCGCCATCTTCTGATTTGCCATCACCAGAGTTATCATCGCTATCTTACCTCAGTCCCCAGAATCGGCTGGAGTCTGAGCAAACTGAGGTAATCGCTATCATATTGTAAGCCGTCCGTGCTAGACAATGTTGTCATTGTCAGAGTCGTCACCGCTAGGTTCATTCGATATTATCGAAGCTCAAGGCCCTTGGGCTCAAATGGTAATGCACCGTATCATGGGAAGAAATTCAGCCGCCCCGAAAGCGGGTTTTGGGGCAGAATAGACTTGATTGGCTAGAGTATTAGAGTAGTAGATGATCCGCTATACATCGTTCTTCGCCTCGGAAGTTATAGAGGCAATGGCTCTGTCGATATGTCGATCAAGATGCAGGCTTGATATAACTTCTCATTTTTCTACGAAATGTGTGACATAATTAGGAACCTTTTTTCCCAGTTCACACATCGTCCCCACGATGAAGGGTTCACAGTTGAATAAGTTCGTGGCGCGCCTGACTTTCCCACATTTTGATTCAGTCCCTCAATCGTACTTCTTGGGTCATCACCGATCTGGGCTGGAAAAGATGAAGAGCATGCTCTCGTCCATCGACTTCGTCATTGAGTGTCGGGATTTCCGCTCGCCCATTACTTCGGTTAATCCTATGTTCGAAGAGGCTTTGGGTGAGAAGCCGCGATTGATCGTTCATACGAAGTATGATCTTGGAGGAAAGGGTCGTAAGCACCGACGTGTAAGCTGTGAAGATGTACCCTCCTATGATGATTTGATTACGGGAAATGGTTACAAGGGACTGATCTCGACCTAGACAAAAGAAGCGCTTCGTCACTTCAATCGCGGAAAGCCAATTTTCTATGCTGATATTCACCACCCCAATTGCCTGGGCCCTATGATTGAACACCTGAAATACTATGCCTCCGGGGCGGACAAACTTGTTCCGTATCGAGGGATAGTAGTCGGGATGCCCAATGTGGGCAAATCTTCTATAATAAACTCTCTCCGCAACATTGGCATGCACAAGGCAAAAGCTGCTAGAACCGGGAACCACCCTGGAATCACGAGGAAGATAGGTGGTCCTATCAAAATCGTCGAGAGAGAAGGCTCCTCTAGCATCTATGTGCTTGATACTCCGGGTGTTTTTGTCCCGTTCATGCCAGATGCAGACCGAATGCTCAAGTTGGCGCTTTGTGGCTGCGTTAAGGATGGACTCATCCCCCCCACTATATTGGCAGATTATCTTTTATTTCATATGAATAAGCATAGCCCACTTTATTATGAGAAATGGTCTGAGCCGACGAATGATATCATAGCTCTTCTCGACAGTTATGCACGCAAGAACGGGTTTATCATTAAAGGTGGTCTTCCCAATACAGAACTTGCAGCTGTCAATCTTGTTCATAAATGGAGGACCGGACAACTGGGGAAATTCCTCCTTGACGATGTCCTAGGAGACAGTGGGCAACTCCAGATGACAATGGAAAAAGAAGCTTCTCCAGTTAGCTTGAATAAACTACGTAAGGTTGAAAAAGAATGGAGAACTCAGGCAGGGAAACAACGTATTACAGAAAAAGGCTATCATGATTAGGTACCGTCAATCCAGCACCTGGGCAGTCAACCCAATTTTATATTATGTATAGAAAAGGCCGGATCATTTTCAATAGTATCGTACAAGGCTAAGTTCTAACTTAAAAAACAATAAATTCAACTCCCAGGGTCATGAACGAGTATTGATAAGATTGACAACTCCCTGTAAAATTAATGGGAAAAAAAAAAAAGGCAAACATGAACTCATAAAATCTTGTCCAACAATCTCCTTCTCCTTCTATCCACAAGCTCTTCTTGAACCTCTTCTAGCGTAGGCAGCCTCCATTCGACACCATCACCAGCATTACCAGGCAAAGGCTCCCAGGAGTCATCGACGTCCTCGCCTTGTTTCAGCATACTCTCAACGGCCTCTTTCTCCCTCTTCTGTTCGTATGCTAGAAGTGTTCCATCTTCCTCATCGAGCCCGTATCCAAAGTAGGCTGCATCAACATGTTTCCGGACCATGTCCCCTCTTCCTCCTCCACCTCCTCCTCCTGCATCCTCGCCTTCTTCAGCCTGTCTTTTTGCTTTCTTCGCCGCAGCCTCGAACATGTCTTTGACGCCAGGTAACTCCCTTGCACGGCCAAAATAACGATATCCCTTCCCCCCGCCGGGGATTTCCCTTCCTTCATCATCGTAAACGCGAGCCCCGCCGCGCATGTAGTTTGGCCCGCCTAGGTTCCGAATCTGCATTTCCCACATCCACTTCTCGCGCATGAGCTTATTGATCTCATCGTTGAGGTCACGAATCTGAAAATCACTCAGGCTGGGGTCCTGGATGCGTGACACCTTTCGTGAAATTTCTTTGAGCACTTGACCACGCCACTTCTCGCAAGTCGGAATCGAGTTCACGGCTGTGATTGCCTTCGGACGACGCGTCCGTCCGATATCGAGAATTCCAAGGTCGGCAGCCTGGGCCGCACGAAACCGGAAAAGCATCGACTGTGCTTTTTCACTGTTACGGGCCTGTCAAGTTCGTGGGGTCATTCCAATTAGTGGGCTTGATCGAGAAGTAAAATGCAGGGCAATGTTGGGATAATACTTACCATGACGATGAATGAATGGAGAGAATCGGAGGTGATATATAAAACACGTAGTGTAAAGAAAGCACTGCCGACGCGGAGTATGGCAGGACAATAAATAATTGGGGAATCCGTTGTGATTCTTCGATGTCGGTTTTATGTAGTGTAGTTAAGTTACATAACTTACAATAGCGGTATCCTTTGGTTGGTCTGATTCCGGACTCCACTCCCCCACACCAGACTCAGACTCATTTATTATTGGTACCTTTCTAAACAACTCTACGCATCTAGATTAGCGACTTGCCGCTCTAATGCCCCGACCTGCGCTGGCAGAATCCCCATATTGAACATAAGTAATAAGTTACAAGCATACTCCTAACCTACAGACTGGTATTAATCTATGCTCTATGTAGTGTCTCAACAACCACAAACTCCAGCGGCCAAGCCAAGCGTGCCATTGAAGAGGCCATTTCTCCGTCTCCCTCCCTGCAAGTATTCAACAGCCAGCAAAGAAGAAAGGCGGCTCCAATTTACCCACAGGTGGCACCCCTGGGCTGCGCAAGCAAGCACCAGTTAACAT